>JANJGK010004186.1:0-30000 GCA_039081455.1 Macrobrachium rosenbergii | reverse complement strand
ATAGAGATTGTAAATAGAAAAACACACACATTACATAAGATTTATCAATAATGATTTCACTCGGTCAAAATTTCCTAACTTCTCATATTAATAAGTAAAATTCACGTTACCTTACACAAACTTGTGAAAACCTCTGTAAATCACTTGCTGCAGCTGCATTACCACAAAACACACTTTTTACCAGGCGCTGTCACAAACTAAATAACTTTACTAAATTCAGATCTGAAAAGTTAATGCTAATATATGACCACAAAACTCTACGTTACAAGTAATCTCTTTTTAAGAACGAGAGAGAGAGAGAGAGGGAACCAAACTATCTGGTCTCAGAAATAAGAATAAACAGATTTTAGAATTCCAGTAACACATGAAACAATTACATGATGTCATTAAAGCATTTTGGGTGTGAGATACAAAAGTTCTAAAAGCAGGGAGGTGACGTCATTAAAGCATTTTGGGTGCGAGATACCATGGAGAAACTTCTAGAAGGAAAATGACATCATCCCAGCAAAACATTTTGAATGCAGTCTTACAAAACATAGTGTAACTGATCAGGACACGTATTCTTTCTCTCAAAATGGCTAAGTGACTTGAACATGTAACAACGTGAAATCACTCGTCTTGAGCTCATATGGGACGAATCGGCATTTGTTATCCAAACCTGTTATCACAACCCAAAACAAAGCATTCTCTCTTATCTCAACTGATGACAATTGAAATGATACAAGTCTTTGCTGGACACACGTGTTCATATACTACACTTTTACCGAGAAAGATATTATTCGTTCTAAACTATGTTACTGTTAAAACTGTATTAACAATTCTAAATTATGCTATCAAGTTATTTAATCATTAGTTCTTTTGAGATTTGATGCCCAAATAAATATGACACTTCAGCAATCGTTATCATTACACATAACACATGAAAAAAGTAAATATGTGAAAATTATAGGAGGATATATGCATTACAATGCAACATCATGAAATTCCTCCCCCCAGAAGATTACTTATCCCGGGTTTGAATCCAACGATTCACAACGGGATAAATAATCTGCTATGACATTATCTTTTCCTGAAATGTGTTTAACTCTCACATTATATGGTTGCAGGCATAAAGACCACCTGGTCAGTCTCATATTATTTTTCATCTTATTGATGAACGAGATTAGGTTGTGATCTGACAACACTAAAATTTCTTCATTCCTAGGTCGGTTCACATACACTTCAAACTTTTTCAATGCTGTGATTAATGCTAATGTTTCTTTTTCGATTGTTGAGTAAATTTTCTGATGCTTTTTCAACTTTAAAGACATGAAACATACTGGATGGAAGATTCTGTTGTCATCCTCTTGAAGTAGAACAGCTCCAATTCCACAGTCAGATGTATCAACTTGTATCACAAACTCTTTACTGAAGTCTGGAGCTTGAAGCACTGGTCTTGAAGTTAATATGGCTTTAACCTTCTCAAATGATTCTTGACACTCTGGAGTCCAAACAAACTTTCTTTTTGGACTGGTTAAGTCAGTTAAGGGAGCTACTATGGCTGAGAAATTTGGACAGAATTGGCAATAAAATCCAGCCTTGCCCAAAAATCTTTGTTGCTGTTTCCTCGTAGCAGGAGGGGTAGCCTTACAGATACCTTCTACATTAGCATCAATAGGAGCGAGAAGGCCTTTTCCAACTTCAAATCCTAGATACTGTACAGTAGCCTTTCCAAACTCAGTTTTTTTTTAAGTTGATTGTTAGTCCTGCCTCCCGTAGTTTCTTGACCACTTTCCTTAATATCTTCAGATGTTCTTCCCATGTATTAGAATAAATCACAATGTCATCAAGGTATACACTCACTCCTTCTATTGATCCTAGTAGCTGATCCATCACTCGCTGGAATGTTGCAGGTGCATTCATCAGACCAAACGGCAAAACAGTGTATTGATACAGTCCAAAAGGAGTAATGAAAGCTGACAGCAACTTAGCATTCTAATCTAGGGGAATTTGATAATATCCTTTCAACAAGTCTATCTTGGAAACAAATTTGGCTTGCCCAATATTATCAAGTAATTGATTAATAAGAGGCAAGGGATAATTGTCAGCCACACTGATGGAATTCAGTTTCCTATAATCAGTACACATCCTAAACGAGCCATCTGGTTTCTTCACTAACACACGGGGAGAACTATAATGACTTGAACTGGGTTCTGCTAATCCATGCTGCAACAAATATTCAACTTCTTTCTTCAAAACATCTCGATGAAAAGGTGATAAGCGATAAGCTCTCAGTTTAAAAGGTTTTCCATCTTCTCTGATCTTTAGCTCATGCTTTGTCAGATCGGTACGCCTAGGTATACCTGCAAAAAATTTCAGGGAAACTTTGAATCACTTCACTTAATTCACTACTTTGCTCAACACTCAGATGTTTTAGTTTATCTTCCAAATTTTCTATTATCGAAGAATTTTTCATCTTGTTTTCAGCTCCCAATTCGTAGCCATCATCATCCTCTGTGGATGAAGTTTTCTGTGTTATTGACACTGTTTCAGTTTTAGTCTATGAGAAGTAAGGTTTCAAAAGATTCACATGTATCTTCCTCTATCGTTTTCTTCTTCCTGGTGTTTCAGTCACATAAGTTCGATCACTTAACTTCTCTATTATCCTATAAGGACCTTGAAACTTATTGGTAAGGGGAAATTTTTTCACTGGTAAGAACATTAGAACTTGCTGTCTAATACTAAAATTTCTTAGCTTAGTTTTAGCATCATATTTACTTTTCATTTTCTCTTGACTTATTTTCAAATTTTCTAAAGAGAATTTGCTAATTTCTCTTAACCTTTTCCTCAAGTTCTTGACATATTCTCCTTGTATTTCCTCTTGATTTTCTCTCAATTCTCTGCAAGAATCTTCAGTGAACCTCTAATGTCTCGACCAAAAATCATTTCATTTGGTGAACATACCATACTTTCTTGATAAGCATTCCTAACTTCAAATAACATTAAAGGTAAACCAGCATCCCATTCTCTTCCTGATTCATTACAATACTTAGTTAACATACTTTTCAATGTCTGGTGGAACCTTTCCAAGGCTCCTTGAGTCTCTGGATGGGAAGCAGCTGATAACTGTTGTTTTACTCCTAACAAGTTCATCACATCCTGGAATAATTTTGAAGTAAAGTTCGTTCCTCTATCACTTTGCACAATTTCTGGTATTCCAAACTTGGAGAAAAACTCCAACAACATCTCAGCAATTACCTTTGCACTTATACTTCTTACAGGAATCGCCTCAGGATACCTAGTCACTGGACACATTAATGTTAACAGATATTCATTTCCTTTCTTTGTTTTCGGAAGTGGCCCAACCACATCTATAATTACCTTGCTAAAGGGCTCTCCTCTAACTTCTATGGGATGTAGGGGGGGCTTTCTGAATGGTTTCATTCGGTTTTCCAGCTATCTGGAATGTGTGACACACTCTGCAAAAACTGCTAACATCCTTGTGAAGTCCAGGCCAGAAAAAAATACTTCATAATCTTCCCAACAGTCTTCCTGATTCCCATATGTCCAGACTCGTGCGCTACTGCTATAACTTGTTTCCTCAATGGATATGGAATCAAAATTTTATGATATTCACCCCATTCAGCATTTCCTGGTATATCTGCAGGTCGATGCTTTGTCATTTGCAATCCTTCCTTTAGATAATAACAGGTGGAGGTTTGTTGCATCTCTTCTTGATCAACAACTCTGAAGAACAAATCAACCAATGTTGTATCTCTCTTCTGCAGTTTCATCAGTTTCTCTCTAGTCACTTGACTAACTTCAAGGGGTGAACTCTCCATATCTGCTAACTCTGCCTCTGTAGTTTCACTACTATCTTCAGGAACACTTTGACTACTCGGAGTCTCTTTAATAACAACAGGATCCTCTTCTTCTTGGGAAATCTCTTCATTATTAACACTAGGGGAAACTTAACTTTCCTGGAACAGCTCTTCTAATCTTAAAGATCCGTCACTTGATCCTTCTGGTGCAGGTAAATCCTCAGTATCTTCACTACTCCTGGTAGTTACACAACTTGGAAACAGGTGGGGGTTTTTCTTCTCTAAATCTACCGTAGAACTAATCCTTAACGTTTTGTCTGTCACTATAAGACGAGGAACAAATAGTATGCCACGAACTTCATTACCCAGTGAAACATGTACACCTTCAACAGCTAGTGAGTCCTTTACAGCAAAATCAACATTTCTTGTCACCAATACACAGGACAAATGCAAGCGGCATATAGGAGTTACCTCTTCTCCTCCTATACCCTTCAAAATAACTGAATCTCCGGTGAGATTCTTCTCCAACTGTGGGTGAGCACCACGAACTACCACACTATGGTTACTCCCCGTATCACGTAATACGTTGACTGGTACCTGCACACTTCCTCCTTGAGTTGTCAGTGTACCTTCTTAGATATATGGCTTAAAAACCTCCAAGCTGCTCAGCCACTCACTGCTTGAAGTTACATTTCCACTGGTTGTTAAACACTCTGCTTGTTTAGTCTCAGTCTTCCCACACTGCTCTTCGTAGTTTGTTTCACCTGGTTACCTTTAACCACTTGACCAACTGGTTTGGTCTGCTGTTGTGTCTGATAACAATCTCGACTGTGGTGTCCTACTCTTCCACACTTGTAGCAGTCAACATTAATCTTTCTTATCTGTCTTGAAAATAGACTGGGTGATGAGGATTTAACATTTAATTGTTGAAGGGTGTTACCTGGCTTTGTATTGGCATAGCCACTAGAAGGATTTCCAGTTGTAATGTTCCTGAAATTTGGATGAGACCTGAAACCTGTGCATTGTTGGTTATGGTACTTGACATTATAATTTCTTTTGCTACAAATTATATTAAAGTCTTCACTCAATGTAGCAGCTTTGTCAAGTTTCTTAACCTCTCTCTCGCTTAAATAGGCTCTTATGTGTTCAGGAATTCCTCTAAGATATTGTTCTAGGACTACTAACTCCTCAAGTTCGTCCATAGATCTAACTTTAGCAGCCTCCAACCATTGTTTAAAACATCTTCTTACTTTTTAGGCATAATCCAAGAAAGTTATCTTGTCATCCCTTCTCAAAGATCTGAATCTTTCTTTATAATATTCAGGGGTTATCTGGTAAACTTGTAGCACATTGTGTTTGAGTACCTTGTACTCTTTACACTGATCAGCTGATAAGGCTAAATAGGCACTTCTTCCTTTACCAATGAGAACACTCTGTAACAAGACCGACCACTTATCCTCTAACCATCCCATACCTGAAGCCACTTTTTCAAAGTGATCAAAAAACTCATCTGGAGCTTCTTCGGTAAACTTTCGAATTAACTTCTGCAACCTTACTACATCAAACACAGGGTCTGAATTACCTTGAGTAGGGTTAGATGGTGTTACAGGTAACTTGGAGCGGGCTTCTGTCAATTTCATTTGTCTATCATAATCTTCTTGTTTCTCTGCTCTTTCTCTTTCCTCTCTTGCTCTTTCTCTTTCCTCTTTTGCTCTTTCTCTTTTCTCTCTATCTTCTCTTTCTCTTTCTGCCTGCATTTTCTCTCTTTCAGCCTGCATCTTTAGCTTAATCAAATTTTCTTCTGCTTCTATACGTCTAAGCTCTGCTTCTGCATCACTTTTCTCTTTCTTTTGCTTATGTTTATCTGTAAATTCTGCCTCAGCTGCGTTCAGAAACTCCTGTGCTTCTCCTAACTCTTCATCTACTTTACCGGAGTATATCAATGCTTGGATTGCAATATATTTGATTTGTGTCTTACCCCCACATGCCACTGCTAAAGCAATCCAATGTGCCTTAGTCAGGTTGGATTCAGATAACTCTACAATACAAAGCAAAAAATAACTATGCGGTCACTCTCCTATCAAAATATATCCCTAACGCCACCAGTATAAACCATAAACCTGAGTGATATTTTGTTTTGTTCCCGGATCTCTGGGCACCAAACAATATAATGTCACGATGCGTATCAAGTACCTGGTTACTACACAAGTAATCTCAAGATTCAAAAATATACCTCACTTCAGCCAGATACCTGAACTCTCATAACATTAATTATAACGACTGACTACTCTAAAAGGTAACAGTGATCCCTTAAGAAAAAACTTATTTATTACTTGAAAAATCAAACTAAGTCTATTAGAATATGTGTGAGGTATCAAAAATCAAACTAGAAATATTCTAGAGTAGAAGGGCATCACTCCATCAAAAAACTCTAACTGTTTCCCTGGTCTTAATTCACTTTAGCAAAACTAAAAGAACAAAACATGTTTATCACTTTGCCTTATGCACACACAATCAGTCCTATTCACCGGTGTTCAGTAAATGAAACACTGTTTTTCTAAAAACATTAAATACAAAATTTATTTCTAAATTAAAAATTTATAATTAGAATTCACAATCTGAAAAAATAATTATTACTTGAAAATAACACAACACTTAATTAATTCTTGAATTAAATTATGAAACAAAACTAATTCACAAAAACTTTATCAGGAATTTAAATTAATCAAGCAAAATTTAAACTATCAAGAATCACCCAAGATTGAAAAAGAAAATCTTAACAAATGAAATATTAAATCAAGTATGCAATGTTAAATTACCAAGACATATTTAAAATGCTACGTAAATAAATGTTACATCACAAACATAAAAAAATGTGAAAATATAAAGAGACTGTAAATAGAAAAACACACAAAAATACACATAAGATTCATCAATAATGATTTCACTCGGTCAAAATTTCCTAACTTATCATACCATGGTATTAATAAGTAAAATTCACGTTACCTTAGGCAAACTTGTGAAAACCTCTGTAAATCACTTGCTGCAGCTACGTTACCACAAAACACACTTTTTATCAGGCGCTGTTACAAACTAAATAACTTTACTAAATTCAGATCTCAAAAGTTAATGCTAATACGTGACCACAAAACTCTGTTTCAAGTAATCTCTTTTTAAGAACGAGAGAGAGAGAGGGAACCCAACTACCTGGTCTCGGAATCAGAATGAAACAGATTTTAGAATTCCAGTAACACGTGAAACAATTACATGATGTCATTAAAGCATTTTGGGTGCGAGATACAAAAGTTCTAGAAGCAGGGAGGTGACGTCATTAAAGCATTTTGGGTGCGAGATACCATGGAGAAACTTCTAGAAGGAAAATGACGTCATCCCAGCAAAACGTTTTGAATGCAATCTTACAAAACGTGGTGTAACTGACCAGGACACGTATTCTTTCTCTCAAAATGGCCTTAGTCACTTGAACATGTAACAACGTGAAATTACTCGTCTTGAGCTCGTATGGGACGAATCGGCATTTGTTATCCAAACCTGTCATCACGACCCAAAACAAAGCGTTCTCTCTTATCTCAACTGATGACAACTGAAATGATACAAGTCTTTGCTGGACACATGTGTTCATATACTACACTTTTACCAAAAAAGATATTATTCATTCTAAACTACGTTACTATTAAAGCTTTATTAACAATTCTAAATTATGCTATCAAGTTATTTAATCATTAGTTCTTTTGAGATCTGATGCCCAACTAAATATGACAATTCAATAATCATTATCATTACACATAACACATGAAAAAAGTAAATATGTCAAAATTATAGGAGGATATATGCATTACAAGGCAACATCATGAATATATATATATATATATATATATATATATATATATATATATATATATATATATATATATATATATATATATATATATATATATATATATATATATATATATATATATATATATATATATAGATAAAATCCACGAAGGAAAGGGAAACACTGGAGTGCTGCGAGGCCTTTTGACTCTTTCGTCCTTTACTTAGTATACTGAAGAAATAAAACAGTATGTTTATAAAGAAAGCTCATATAAATGACAGATGGGGATTATAAAGGAAAAATATGTACCTGGAATCCAACACAATTGAAGATTTAGTAGAACTGCTAAACAGGGTTAAATATTTTACAAAGGATTAGGATCAACCGTTCAGAAGCAGGGACAGGACAATTAAAAGATTATACAAGGGCGTGACTGACCACCCAAAAAATATTAGTGAAACAAAATAATTGTTTTTCATTGTAATCAATAATAATTTTTGCAAGAAGAACATTTTTACAAATAAAATGTTATATTAAACATTCTGATACATAGAAAATATATATAAAGTAACTAATTTATAATTAAGTCAGTGATTTTATCTTTTAGGTCATTCTTGAAAATTTTTCTAATACAGGGGTCAAAACAATACATGCCAGGGCTAAGGTTAAAATTACATCTGGAAGTAAGCTGGGTAAATGCGGACTCCAATAGATTTCTTGAAGAGAAATCTTTCGATCTGGCAATTACTGAACTTTCAGTCCAGTTTATCCTGTGAAAGTTTTCACTTAAATGAATGAATATAGCATTGGATGTTTGTCCAGTTTTGACTGAGCACTGTATGTTGCTTAATACGTGCATCTAAATCTTTGCTAGACTGGCCAGTATAAAAACAGTGGCAGTCCAAGCATGGAAATTTATATATTATGTTGTTGTTTTCTTTAGGGCTATTTTTTGTTAACATACTTTTTAGTGTGTTATTATAGGAAAGAACGAGGTTGACACTAAAAGATTTTAACAATGATTTTATGCTTTCAAAACCACTAAAATAAGGGAAGCTAAGAATGTTCTTAGGGGTTTCTTTCTTCATGTTACTTTCACTATAAAACTTTTTGTGGGCTTTGTTATAACAAATATCTAGTATATATGAAGGATAACATAAATCTGCCCCTATTTTTCTTATGTATATTGTTTCTTTATACAAATACTGGGGACTGACAATGCGCAAAGTTCGTAAAAACATCGAAGAAAAAATTGATATTTTGATGCTAAGGTGATGGCGTGAATAAAAATGGACATGAGTTAAGTTGTTGGTTGGTTTCCTATAAATACTGAATTTGCATTGAAATGGTTCTCTATGTATTAAAACATCTAAGAAAGGGAGGCAATTCTCTTTTTCTAATTCTAAAGTAAACCTAATGGATGGTACCTGGTTATTCAAATTTGAGAGTAAATCATTTACATCAATACCAGCAGGCACAACAACTAAAATATCGTCAATATACCTATACCACTTTAAAGGAGTATAAATGATATGGGGTAAATATCGTTTTTCAAAGAATTCCATGTACAAGTTTGAGAGGAGTGGGGATAAAGGGTTGCCCATTGCCATAACAAATATTTGTTGGTAAAATGCACTATTGAATATAAACTTACAATCACAAATGCACAACCTAGTGAGTGAAATAATGGCTTACAGGTAGAGGTAATTCATGATGGACTAGTTCATTACTAAGATACTCTAAAATAGAATCTATAGGGACTTCAGTAAAAAGAGAACAAACATCAAAACAGTGGGGCAAAAAGTGATTTTGTTTAATTTATCAACTATATCTAGACATAGTTTGGACTGCCCCTCTTTTTGTGTTGGCCAATCTAGCAAAGATTTAGATGCACGTATTAAGCAGCATACAGTAAGTATTGAGTCAAAACTGGACAAGCATCCAATGCTATATTCATTTATTTAAGTGAAAACTCTCACAGGATAAATTGGACTGAAAGTTCAGTGATTGCCAGATCGAAAGATTTCTCTTCAAGAAATCTATTGGAGTCTGCTATTATCCAGCTTACTTCCAGATGTAATTTTAACCTTAGTCCTGGCATGTATTGTTTGGACCCTGATTCAATTACAAATTAGTTACCTTATATATATTTTCTATGTATCCGTATGTTTAATATAATTTTTTATTTATAAAAATGTTCATCTTGCAAAAATTATTATTGTTTACAAAAAAAAAAGATAATTATTTTATTGCACTAATATTTTTGGGGTGGTCAGTCACGCCCTTGTATAATCTTTTAATTGTCCTGTCCCTGCTTCTGAACAATTGATCCCAATCCTTTGTAAAACCTCTTAAATATTTAACCCTGTTTTAGCAGTTGTACTAATTCTTCAATTGTGTTGGATTCCAGGTACATATTTTTCCTTTATAATCCCCATCTGTCACTTATATGAGCTTTCTTTGTAAACTTACTGTTTTATTCCTTCAGTCTGCTAAGTAAAGGACGGAAGAGTCGAAAGGCCTCGCAGCACTCCAGTGTTCCCCTTTCCTCCATGGATTTTATCTTTATTTATATATTCATCATGTTCCATATTTTCGTGATACAGTTATACATACATACATACATACACACACACACACACACACACACACACACACACACACACACACATATATATATATATATATATATATATATATATATATATATATATATATATATATATATATATATATATATACACACAATCATGAAGCTACAAATGTCGCTTAATATCAAATCCACGCTGCCTCGGGAATATCCCCGATGGGGAATTATTACCGAAGGGGAATTTATAAGTGAAAAATGACGGGCACTGCCGAGTCATCACTTATAAATTCCCCTTCGGTGATAATTCCCCATTGGGGATATTCCAAGGGAAAGCGTGGATTTGATACTAAGCAATATTTGTAGCTTCATGATTGTATATAAGTCACGGTGTAATAAAAAAATTTCATATATATATATATATATATATATATATATATATATATATATATATATATATATATATATATATATATATATATATATATATATATATATATATATATATATATATATATATATATATATATATATATATATATATATATATATATATATATATGTCTAGGGATGACAGAACTAAATGAATATTGAATATGGATATGGCCTTAGGGAACACTTACCCAGAACCAAATACATAATAAAATGCAAAACACAAGATAACTTATCTTAGAGTTACATCTAAACATAAGGAAAGGTCGCCATGAAAGCCTGTAGTTATACCAAATTACTTTATTTCACACAGTTTAAGCAGGGGAAATAAATCATGAATGGAATGCAATCCAACAAGACAAATGCAACACCAAAATTGAGATAAAATTCACAGTTAACTGGCTTTCAGAAAGTAATGGAAATTTTACACATTAGTAACACAAATGGGAGCCCTTGGCTCATGAATGCTATCTTCCAAATAGTTGCCGAAACAGGTAGCTTGCTAGTAGCAAGGCTGAATTAACTGTCTTCTAAGGCAACTTCTCACAGGTAGGTCGGTGGCAGAAACATGAGGGGACAAGATAACACATCTCAGAAAATAGATTTCCCAGATAAGGATTCGTGCATAAAAGATTCCTTCGCTTACAATATTCAGTCACAATGGCGGATGGTTAACTCGAAGTCACTAAACAAAAGATTATTTCATCTATAGTCTTAATTCATATGGGGAACACACATGATGGTAGTGCTTAGTATCAGAAAGGGGTTTACTTTGGGAGGTAAATTATGAGGAAAAGAAACGAGAGATTTAGTGTTAGAAACAGTAACTGGTGCTCAGTTGCACATTGCAAAATAGCCAGATGATCCACTAGGTCCTCAGCTAACAATGAAGGGACTTCTTGTAGTCCGCGTGTCTTCTGACCCAATACCAGTTGTGGCAGTGTGCCAAGACAATGTACGGCCCAAGATTCAGGACGTAGCAGGCAGAGGTTATGCCTGCATGGGGGCTGAGTGGGAACTGACTTTCTCTCTGCCTCTCTCCGGGCTGTTGGTCATCTGTAGTCCCACAGGCCACAGAAGTGGCGAATCTTAAGGAGGGAGTGCCTAGCAGTCCTTTAAAAACAATTAAGAACTATCAAAAAAGGAGAAGACAGGGATATAAGTCTTTTGACAAGGATATAGAGTCACTACTAGTATGCCCATTCTCCAGTAAATCGCTTAATCTGACTACCTGACTTGACCTTTCTCGAGACTGCACCTAAAAACTCCTCACTTGTAAGTTGGTCCATGGGCCTATCTCTCACTCCTGGTCTTTGCTATCCTATTCAAAGAGAAACCATCTCTATGGATCTTGGAATAGAGGCGATGTTGGCTTTATATTTATAATAGCTCCCCCTTTAAGCAGGCCTTTCACTCCCTTTCAGATGGTGAAGGTCTGCACTGACAAAAGCCACCAGCCTCTATGAATTTATTTTCCTTCTTTCCCTCTACTAGATACTATGCAATGCAAATAAATTATGGCGATACGCCTAACTGCCAGGCGGAAGGTGACTTTGTTAGTTCACTTAACTTAAAATTCCTAACACTACTCACAGGAGTCTACAGATATTTAGTTATCTGTCTCTGATGGCAGTGAAAATGGATTCCTAGGTAAGTTTTAAATGCACACTTGCACACATTATTAACATGACATATCATAAGGCTGCTGCAGCACCAATCTAAGTGACAATGATCAAACTACAGCACAGTATTATCACAAATCACAAAGTTCTTATGCTATGATATACACAAACCTGTTAAAAAATAAGCAACCGGAAAGGTTAATAAGTGCAATGCTAGGACAGGTCCTTCAGCTTCTGAGGCTAGAGGAGTGTTCTAACTTAATACATCTTATTTATGTGGTAGCAGAATCCTTGAGAGAGGTACCCAAGCAACCTCCTCTGGATTTTTGGTGCCTGGTATAGCTACTAAATGAGACAGTGTGCCAAGAGTGCTAGAAGCTTACTAGCTCTAATATATAGACAATACTTTATCATTACTCTATTAACAAAATTCCTTCTACAATTGCAAGGTTACCACTACTATTTTACAGAATCTTGTCTAGGATGTTATGTATGGATTTACTTAATCAGGGATTACTCAGGCTACCCTCTCTGGGTAGGTGCCAGGATCACTCCGTAATGGAAAAACACTGTGCCTCAATGGACAACGAGTGCCAAGTAGTTTAACTGGATCTCTTCCTCTCCTTTTCTTCTTCTTTGGGTTCCTCTAAGGTCTATCTATGACAGTCCTAGGAGGTGATGAGGACACCGACTCTAGGGGAAGACCAAAGTGCCGTCGGGAGCGAAGTCAAGGGTAACCCTAGAAGCTACTGGCGGGCTCCCTACACTGGCTGCTGTGACAACCAAAGCAAGGGCAGTAACAGCTTCTGTGTCCCAGCAGGAAAGTTTCTGGTCAACCTGAGAAGGTGTAGCAGTAGGGTCCACCAGAGGTTCATCCTCTGAAGACAGAGGTGATGAGGAAGAAGGATTATTGGCTGCTGGAGGCTCACAATTGGCGACAACCAACTCAGTTAAATTTGGCTGATTTCCCGAAGGAGGATCAGTAACATGATCTGGCACTGGCACTAACACCAAGTCAGGGCCAGGCACAGGGTTCAATTCCAGTAACTGCTCAATGTACATGGTGGATGGAGAATGGCACTGCTCAGGGCTCTCAAATGGCACTAGCAGAGATTTTAGGTCTGGAGTGCCTGACGAGACACCCGGGGGGGCAAAGCCCCTAGGTGAGCCTGAGTTGGGCTGAGAGAGAGATTCCTGTCCAAGGGGAGGTCAGAGCTTGTTGGGGCATCCATACCAATTCGTGGAGTGCCCTTTCATTTTTCACACCTTACAGCAGTATTGTGTCTTGTTAGCTTCCCTTCACTGGGAGGGAGGAAGTTTCTAGTGGCCTTCCTTTCTTGAAGGAGGAATCAATCTCTGTTGGCACTGACAGTGCCCCTTCTGTCGACCAATTCAACAGAGGGAAGGTGATTCTGTTGATGGTGGCATGCCCTCCAACAAGGCTGTGCTCTTGTCAGGTTATGCTACAGTCAATGCCTCCATTGCAGAGGTAGCCAGACAAGGGAGGGGTGTTAGGGGAGTCCTTCCCCAGAGGAGGTCTCATCCCAGCAGGAACTTGACTCCGAGCCTAATTTTGTTTATCATGCCATTGCATTGGTTCTGAATGCCCAAGGTTGTGACCTGAACTTGACTATAGGAATGGACTTGGTGAAATCCTTCACCCAATTCATCGTTCTGTGGGTCTTTTCATCTACAGTGGCACTGGCTGGCACTTGGGATGTGACAATCAGACAGGTGTCTGACACGGTGTCCACTGTAGCCAGCAGATCAACTGGCGGGCCAGAGCCATCAATGAGTGCCACTGAGACTGCCTGAGTATACAACCTCTTAGGGTGAGGAGTGTCAGCATGCCATGCCGCGGTGGACATGCCACTGATCACGTTGACTCACTTGGCAGTTTTCCATGCTGTGGGCAGGCATGATAGCCAGCACTGTAGTGATCAAGGGCACCGCAGTCCTTGCAGGGGCCCCTTGGATGCGCTTGATTGCCTGTGGTATCAGTGGGCAATGAGGTTTGCTTGGCATCGGATAGAAAGTGTGTGGTGATGTTAGGGAAATTAGATAGAAAAGAGAGAGAGAGAGAGAGAGAGAGAGAGAGAGAGAGAGAGAGAGAGAGAGAGAGAGAGAAACGTACAGAATAAAGGAGAGGCAGAGAGAACAATGATAGCGCCTAAAGCTGTTGTTATTGCTGTGGACTCAAGATATGCTGAACAAAGTAAAAACTTCTTGCATGAACTCAAAACAATGAGCGAGTGTATCGCGCCTAAAGCCATAAAACCGACCGTAAAAGTTGGGAAACAGTGGCCTCACGATTAGCGTAACCAAGTCATGAGTCAGCACCGCCAAAAAGCTAACATCAGCCAGCTCTATAACCCCGCCTTCAATAGGAGGCGTTTTCATGGAAATTCCAGGAAATCGGGGGCTGGACAAAGTGATGTACTTCAACACCCTGCAATCAAACATTCTAGGGATGGGTCTTTCACACCCCCTCCTAAGATCATCTCCAATCAAGTCCTCTAAGGAGAGATTTGAATCACACCCACTACAGTCCTACCCAATCAACTGTCTGAAGGGGAGGCCTTGCAGATAATTCCTTCCAATAGGACTAGAAGGAGGTGGAGATTGCAGATAACAATAAATCCAGGAGTTCGAGAGATGGGAGTGGAACAGAAGAGAAGCAGATTTGAGCAGTGTCCACCAGGGAGAGTACGTCTCCCCTCACTTTCGTGTTCCCCATATAGACTGAGTCAAACTAATTTCTCAAGAGTGATTTCGTTTATTCCACTGTAATATGTTAATTTTGTACTGATCCTTTTAGTCTTTTATAAGTTAAATTTCATTATTAAAGTGAAGAAATTGCAGAACTCATCTCTGTATGCCTTCCTGAGAGATATCAATACTTTAGGATAATTTCTCTGCAAAGAACAGACATTTAAGAGAAAAGAGAGGCGCTGTTGACACACATAGAAGAATATCGAAGGTAAGAAAATGGAAGACTAATAATATGTAAAGGGACGCACAAGCGGCCATTAGGTTTCTTAAAAGGTTTCTGAGGATTCTTCTTGGCAGCTCCTCCTTTAAAGTGGCACTGAGATTTGGAGTGTCCAACTTTATGGCAAAAATTGCATACTGGAGGTTTGGAAGGGGGTCCATTCTTTGGGTGAGCTGGCCCTGAGAGTTGTCCAGGTGGCACCATGCTCTGATGAGACGTACTGGAAGACGGGTTATAGGTTTCCCAATCATCAGCCATACGTCAGCCTTCCATGAGTGGTTTGGGTTGCTTGTCGTTAAGGCACACAGCGAGGGACTCAGGAGCACACTAGAAGAAATCTTCTAGCATCTTCCAATTAAACAGGTCCTCGAACTCAGTGCACGTCATGGAATCAAGCCATCGTTGACCAGCTCGGGTCTCATGATAGGCCCATTCAGCCCAGGTCTGACCAATTTCTTTCAGGAGGCCCTTAAACTTCTGTCTCCATTTCTCCTGTGCAATCTCATAAGCCTTGGTTATTACCTTCCGAACTTCATCCACGTTTCTCCTCCTACCATTATCCAGCAAGCAGAGGGCAGCATTGGCTTTACCTTCCATATGCTTAGACAGCAATAAGGCCGTCTCCATCTTGGTGGTAGTGTAGTTTTCAAAGAGCACCTCTACCTCCTCCAACCACGCCTCTGGCTCGTTGTCAGTCCACTTTGGTACCAGAGAATTGATATTAGATATAGGAGAATTAGGCAAGGCAGGTGTGGGGCTAGTGGTTTGTTGTTCGGCCAGAGGCGCAGCACTGTCTTGTTAGGCTTTCTCAAGCTCAATCTTTTTTTTCAGAACTAGCTCATACTTCCTCTGTTCTTTTCTGTCTGCCCTTTCTCGTTCTTCCCTTGATTCTCTTTCTGCCCTTTCTCCTTCTTCCCTAGCTTCTCTTTCCTTCCTTTGTTTTTTACTTTCTGCCCTTTCTCTTTCTGCTTTTGCCTCTTCATACTTCCATTGTCTTTCTTCTTTTTCCAGTTTATACTGTCTTTGCTCCTCTCATTCTTGTTTCCCCTTTTTGAGTGTGGCATCTAGCTGTGTCTGTACCCACTTGATGAGCTCTTTTCCCATGTAACCCGCCTCCCTCCCCTGATTCATGAAGGTTTGGTGACCTTCTGCCAACATGGTTCTGATAGGTTAGTGTGTATCAAAACAGCCCAAGAATCAGAGTAATTTGGGGAAGTATCCCTTAACCTTGGTGACACTTTGATGGAATGGCACCTTTCAGTAAAGTGTCACTGTGGCTGAGTGTCCTGTTCAAAGGTCTCATTAACTGAAGCGGTCCTTGGTTAGCAAAATTCTTATGGGTGGATACACTATTGTTGGCACACTGTGACTCAACACACAGGTGCTGCTTGTGTATTCCACAGGACTCTTGCTTGGTGGCACTGGGGTGCCGGTGTTCCGAGGAACAACTCTAATTTGTCATACACCAAATTATATGAAGGGAATGGCACTCCACATGAAGCAGGGTACAGCGATGAGGAAGAGAAAAAGAAAAGGTAAGACACTTCAGGTAGGTTACTCGTTGACAGTGTACCAGATTAGTGGTACTGTGAAAGAGGAATCTCTTTGGTTGGCACTCATGGGCAACTAGTTCCTAGGTGCTAGTAATGCTGCTTCCTTTCATGCAGAGGGAGGAAGACTTGGGGGTGCACTCAATGTGCAATTTATTATTTATGGTATACATAAGTCCTGAAAGTACCCATTTTGTGCAAGACAATTTTAATAAACTGTTGGTAATTTTAATTACACCCAAAATTATTCTGTGATGCAGAGATTTAATGTTTGTCTGTTCTTTCTCTTTTAAGAAATGGCTCGAGTACCTGTTCAGTTGCCTTAAAGACTCAATGGAAAAGTATGTGAAAATTATACAAGGGAGTTAAACATGTGTGCATACAATTAACAGCACTACGTGTAACATGAGTCATAGGAAAAGCAAATATACGGTGATGAACATGGGCTATCCCAGGGATTGAATTTAATATATAACCTTGTGTTTGATTTGTTTCACTCAGCTTTTATAAAGTAATAGGTTATCTTTCACTAATATCTAACAAAATTAACAAGTCATGCCTCCTATTAATCTGGGTAAAATAGCATACAATAAAGGATAACCTATTTTTTCTCTCCCTCTTTCCCCCGACTGAGAAGCATATATAGTATAAGGATGACTCGTTACCTTTAACTAAATTAAGTGGACTCCACTCTCAGTGATTAAATAAAAGGCGTGTTTGGGTTCCTGTTACTCTAATTAATTTGTAAAGGATTTTCAATTTACTAAGTGAGATTTATGGTAGGTATGCAAGTGAAAAAATGGAATGATGCACATTGGTGTAGTCAATAAATGACAGTGATTGGAATTGGTCATCTGTTGTGAGAGTAACAATAATTCAAAATGGCGGCCCTCTTTTTACAAGCAACTTGTCACTTGTCGCTGTTTACTAATAAACCAAATTCAATATGTCCACCTGTATCATGTGACCAATGACCACTGAGAGCGAGTGTGAAGAGCTAATGCTATTGTCTGCTCGAGTGGCTTCACTCAAAAGAATACATGAACATACACACTCTCTCGTTACTTTGCGATACAAAAAGGGAAAACACAAATCTTTTTCTGATGGAATGATGCATGCATATGCATAGACTTAATTTACTTCCCTCAAGCACAGTTCACTTCCTTAAAGCACCAATACTAAGTTTACGATACACATAAGACTGGAAACAAAGATCGAGGTGAAGGAGAGTGGCTGAGGGGTTCTGACTGTTGGAGAGTGGGGCATGGACAAGACATCTAATGATGTCACTCCACCTTGGCTGGCTGGTTCAGGTTATTTATAGTTGAGTGGGTTGCCATTGCTGGTATTTCTAATGTCCTATGGATTAAAAAAAAATGTCCCTTTGTCCTATCTCAGCGAAGCAGCGCACACTTCCTCTCATGTCACATGCAGTAAGCTACTCTAGCTAGAAATTCAATATTCATGCATTAATTGCTGGCATGCAGGTGGCAAGTACTTCCTAACTTGATAACTCGACGCTCTGACTCAGCTGAATGACATTTCCAAGAGGTAATTTTAAAGCCATTCTGCTGCTATCCAGTTTCAATTTATCTCCTATTTGTAAATTTTAGATTTAGAAAATAACTTATACAACACTTTCCCTGCCTAGTGAATTTTAATATTATAACACCGAGATTTTCGTACTTTTTATCTCTTCCTCGTTTCTGTCCATACTTTTTTTTATGCCTTGTGAGTTATTAATTTCCAATTAATTTAGATTATTTTCCAAATTGGATTATCTCCACAGTATAGTATTAGCAATGCTAATTTTGCTAATTGACTGAAGATACTGGCAAGGTCGCCACTGTTATATATTTGTCTGGGGATAGCAGGATGAAGTGAATATTGAAAATGAATTTTGCCTTAGGGGCCACTTACCCAGAATCAAATATATAATAAAATGCAAAACACAAGATAACTTATCTTAGAGTTACATCTAAACGAAAAGAACGGTCACCAAGAAAGCCTGTAGTTACATTAAATTACTTTAATTTGCACAGTTCAAGCAAGGGAAACAAATGGGAGCCAATGGCTTGTGAATACAAAGTTACCATCTTGCAAATAGGTGCAGAAGCAGGTAGCTTGCTTGTAGCAAGGTTGAATTAATTTTCTTCTAAGGCAACTTCTCACAGGCAGGTCGGTGGCAGAAACACGAGGGGATAAGAAAACACGTCCTGGAAACAGATTTCCCAGATAAGGATTCGTGCATAAAAGATTCTCTCACTTACAATAATCTATCACAATGGAGGGATGATAAACTCTGTGTCACTGAGCAAAGGATTAATTCATCTATAGTCTTGCTTCATATGGGGAACACACATGATAGTAGTGCTTAGTATCAGCAAGGGGTTTACTTTGTGAGGTGAATTATGAGGAAAGAAACGGAAAGATTTAGTGAGAGAAACAGTTACTGGTACTCAGTTGCTAATTTCAGACTTACCGGGCAACTCCAGATTGCAAGTGCACATTGCAAAATAGCCAGATGATCTATTAGGTCCTAATTTGTGACCCATTACCAGTTGTAGCAGCATGCCAAGACAAGGTAAGGTCCGAGATTCAGGACGTAGCAGGCAGAGGTTATGCCTGTATGGGGGCTGAGCAGGAACTGACTTTCTCTCTGCCTCTCTTTGGGCTGTTGGTCATCTATAGACCCTCAGGCCATGGAAGTAGAGAGTCTAAAGGAGGGAGAGCCCGGCAGTCCTGCAAAAAGGCTTAAGAACCAACAAAAAGGATGTTACAGCAACTACTAGTATACCTATTCCCCAATGAATCACTTAATCTGACTACCTGACTTGACCTTTCTTGAAACTATGCCCAAAAACTCCCCACTTGTAAGTCGGTCTGTGGGCCTATCTCTCACCCCTGGTCCTAGCTATCCTATTCAAGGAGAATCCATCTCTATGGATTCTTGGAATAGAGATGGTGGAGGCTTGATATATATATATATATATATATATATATATATATATATATATATATATATATATATATATATATATATATATATATATATATATATATATATATATATATATATATATATATATATATATATATGTGTGTGTGTGTGTGTGTGTGTGTGTGTGTGTGTGTGTGTGTGTGTGTGTGTGTGTGTGTGTGTGTGTTTTAACCAGCCTGGTTTCGAGAGCCAGTGGTTTGTTGAAGTATCTGTTTTAAGAACAGAATTTAGCATCTCACCTTTCTTGAGATGTTTCTGGTAGCTGTAGCCTTACCTGGGTCAGCAGATCCCTTCTCTTTTCGTCATAAGATTCTTGCTAACCTATCTTTACATAAAGGCTTACTGGAATGAGACACTGAGATAGAAAACGAAAGTAACTCTGCAAAAACTACGATCAAGAAATGGAGTGACTCACACTCCCTATCAAAGGAACACTTTAATATAGGGAATACTGTTCCCCAAACCAGTATAGATATTATCTTACACCAGACCATAATAGTCAATGACTCCCCTGTCATCAAGCAATATAATAAGCCTGTAACGACCACAATACAAGTCATATAGTCTGTAAAACTAATAACACCACTTTCCACTAATTGTCCTTCCAGGATAATGCTCGAGTTTCCTGTAGAAAGAAATATCATTATATTAAAACCTGCAATTGTGAGTGTACATAAATGTTCAAACAGAAAAATGGGCAGTTTCATTATGTAGACATCGATCAGGTTCACTGTTTGTCAACCGGGGGGTTTTCCTTCTAAAATCCTGGAAAGAAAAAAAAAATTTCATTGTTTTACTTACTTCTATGTCCAAAAATAACGCATCTTCATACTGGCAGGTTCTTTGATCACTACACCAGGTTAAAACACATATTTGTTGTTACAGCTCGAGGCAGTCACTCTCGAGAGTCAAAGTTCCTCCCGTCATACATCATGGGGAATCACACATGTATACACACACACACAACCTCCTCGGAATCTGGGCTTTTCCGATGCATTAGCTAGTGACCGAACGAGCACACATTGTTCCCATGAGGTTAAAATGCATTTGTTAGATCCCAAATGCATAAGTCAGACATTCCTCACCTCTACAGCGGAAGTGCCCCAGTCAGGTCATCATATCACACTGTTCAAAGACTTTCGAAGGCCACCCTTGTGACTGTTACAGGAGCTCGGACCACCTACATTGGACGTCCTCGTCCATTTCCGATAACTGTCCCATCGAAAGTTCAGTAGTGGCCAACTCCAAAATCATAGCAAACTTACTGCATTAGACACAAAAGTTATATGCCTTGTAACACAGGTGTTGTTCCAATAACAGTTCTTTTATGGAACGCAACATCTTGCATTTTTGGTGATCCAACTACGCTGAACAGTCTGCGACTGCGCAAGCCCATGTTGATTGCGGCACTCACGAATCCTTTGCGCCAAACAGATGTCTCCCAGCAACGACAGCGATTTGTAGACGTCCTGCCCGACATCTCTCCAAAACCCTGGATCTTCTCACGAAAGCGCAGGCGCAGTAACCTGCAGGCGTGTCGTAGACGGCTCCCATACCCAACTTGTATAAGGTGAGGCTCGTAGGAGACATTCCGAACAGCCCTGGTGCGAGGAAATGTTGTCTTACGTAAGTCGGTCATATCGACAGTCAACTCAAAAAGTAACTAGTCTGCTCTCTATGCCATATTATTACTGAAATATTAAAACTACTAGGGCAAAAGTCATATGTTAAAAATGTGAAACAATTCCAAGTTGCTAACTGGAACATCCACAATCAACCCACTATCAGGTACACTAACTCTAAGATACTATTCATAAAAATTCTAACCAGTGAAATAAAACTACCCGAGAAACCTACCAATAGCAAAAAATTCATGAAAGGCAATCCTAAGCATCTGAGAGGGAACATATCTCGTAAAGTCATCAAAGTTTTACCCTGGTTAGCAAATACCATCGGAACCTGCTCAATTCTTCAGCAGAATAGCAATGGACATATGGCAATCGCTTCTGTGATCATAACAACTACAATTACCAATGGCACAGCCCTCTTAATTCGAAAAGAGAACTGAAAAATTCAAATACCCAGACTTGGAAGATATATTAAAGTCTTCCTAACCCTATCCTAAACCCCACTGATTTATCCAAACCTTTAACAGATCAGACGAATTCCGTACGATATATTAATTACCCCAAAACAAAATCGTATGTAACAAACCATTATTCTGTAACTCTATATTCGGAGATATTGCGTCAGACGACAACTACACATCATAATATTCTTACATAATAACACACGGGCCTAACGTCACTACGAAATTAGCCCATGTGACGACTCACAAAGTTATGTGAAAGCGAACCATTAACTCAAGAAAACAAATTACTAACGCCAAATGCGAAAAAATGAAGTCACTAACCGAAGATGAGATCCATAAAAAAAAAAAAAAAAAAAAATCATATATCTATGAAACTCTATGGTATTTAGCGCATAATTTTAACTAAGTAATGCAACACATAAGAGCAAAAACTGAACTTGGATAATTGAAGATTTGTATAACTCAAAGGACTAACGTCCTCCCTAGTTAGAGAAAAAAATACTACAAGTTACGCCCATTTAAAACCCATTAAAAGAACAGAGGAAAAAATTGTATCGCTTACCATAACGTTATTACTATGTTGGACCTGTGGAAAATATCGATCCCAATTTGGATCATTACCTCCCAAAGTCATCTGAAGAGCTTCTCTGACTTTCCTATTTGCCCGTTCACACAGGCCATTCGCTTCCGGTCTTTACGGGATAATATTAACTTTCTTAATACCCATTAAATCCATCAGACATTATATTGTCCGATTGATAAATTCACGCCCATCATCTGTAATCAGAACCTCTGGCACCCCATACCAGCAAATGTACCCATTAAAGCAATGCGATTGCCACCTCTTCCGCTGTTTTGTGCTTAAACGGGAAAATCTCTGCGAACCTAGTTAATTCGTCAGCAACCACCAACAGGTGCCTATGGCCATAACTAGATTCACAGAAATTGCTCAACTGGTCCATGTGGACTCATGCTGCGCGTCTGGCAGGAATCGGGAATGAACCCAATTTACAAGAAACGACCCTTGGCTTACATGCATTACAAACTGAACAACATCTCACAAAATGTTCTGCCGAACTAAGCATACTCTTCCAAAAGAATTGTCCCCGTACATTTTGATACGTTTTCTCAATCCCCAAATGCCGACTGCCAGACCTACTGTGAACAATATCTAAGACCGTAGGTACTAGACTCGTAGGAACGACTATTTGCATCGTATCCCCTTTTATTCACTATTCCTCAGTCTGTATCTAACCTTCCTATCTAACAAATTACCCTCTAATTCAAAGCCTGCAAAAGGCAGCTTATAACCCTTCCTAACTAATTTCCCCTCTAAGAAACGCCTTTGTGTCTCTCAGAATTTCATCTTCATCTTGCTTAGCTTTTACCAAACTGATATCCCAATCTATGCTATCTCCCGATACGTAACATACATGAGTACCTTCCTCATCAGAAAAACTTCAACTAAGGGCGTCTGCTATGATATTCTGTCTACCCTCTATATAATTCAGCTTAGCATCAAAATCTCTGATTGTCAAATACCACCAGGCTCTTTTTGGGGAAAAATCCGGTTTATTAAAAAGATCCAACATAGGCTTATGAGCCATCAGAACCTCTACTTCATTACCCAAAAGTAACATCTTAAAGTGAATGAGAGACAAGACCACGGCAAAGGCCTCTTTGACCACTACCGACCATAACCGTTCATTACTACCTCTTGTCTTAAACTTCCTACTGTAAAATGCAATCGGAAGGAGTCTTCCATTGAACTTCTGCATAAGGCATGCCCCTATACCATAATAACTACCATCTGTTACCAACGTGAAAGGACGTTCTAAGTCAGGAAACTTCAACTCTGGGGGATTTACAAGGGCATCCTTAATTTTTTGAAAAGATACTTGCTGTCCATCTCCCCTTTCAAACTGCACATCATCCCTCAGAACATCTGTCAAAGGAGATGCCAGAACAGAAAAACCCTTCACAAATCTACAGAAAAATCCGGCCATCCCTAAAAAAGACCGAATCTGCTTCTTAGTCTTGGGAGTGGCAACCTCTACAATTGCCCTAACTTTATCATCATTCACTCTAACACCCTCTTTAGAAATGGCATGACCTAAATATACCATCTGCTTCTTGAGAAAATTACATTTGGCTAACTTTATCTTCAAACCCACTAATCTAAGTCTTCTAAAAACTTCCCTAAGAACTTCTAAGTGCTCTTTTACTGAATCAGTGGCAACTAGAATATCATCCATGTAAAGGAAGATATTTTTCTCTAACAAAACATGCAAAATTGTATTCACCAGCCTAGTAAATGTCAACGGACTGCCTGTTAAACCAACGGCATTCATGCAAACTCATAATGCCCCTTCGGCAAAGAGAATGCCATGTACTTTCGACTCCCCTCGCAAAGCGGTACCTGCAAATAACCTTGCATCAGATCAGTTGATGAGTAAATTCTCTTCCCCCATCTCTATGAATAAATCTGGCAAACACACCACAGGGTAGCGGTCAGGAATGGTTTTCTCATTCAATTTCCTAAAGTCTACGCACACACGGATTGAAACATCCTTCTCAGGCACTACTAGCAACGGGAAAGTAAAGGGTGATGAGCTGGGCCTAACAATGCCTTCTTCTCCCCACTTATTAACCTCTTGCTCTACCTGTTCCCTAATCTTAAAAGGAATCCTATCTGAAGGAACAAAAATAGGCATAGTTTTGTCCTCCAAGTGAACCTCATGTTCTAACACATTTGTTAATCCTAACTTATCCCCTTTGAGTGCGACTATGTCCACATACTCGGCCAGAACATCCTCTACACCCCAGCATATTCTTTATAATCAGCATTGGCTAACTGATCCCTAAAAAACTTGCCTTCTAGCCTGTAAATCTGCTTCTGAAAAAAGTACAAAAATCCCCGACAACATTCACTGAATTATCTTCATCGACCCAGTCAACAAAGTCATTTGCATAAGTACCCTTCTGGGAATTGCAAACTGAATCATTGCAGTTTAGTAATTCCGCCCAAGCATCCACTGAACCTGAAGCCCTATTTATAGAACCATTACACAAAACCCCCTTCGACTTCTCGCTACCTTCATCCACACACATCTGTCTGGATTTTTTATGCACCCCTTCCACTCACACTTTCACCACAGCAACCATTCCTGGACCAAGCACCACATCATCCATCAACACCCCCTTATAGCGCTTGTCATCCCACGACACATGTTCAGCATTCACCCCCAGATCCTCCTGCACACCCTATCCATCGTCATCCATTACACTCATATCTGTTCCCTCATACAGCACAAACACCCCAGGCACTCCCACAGTTATACTGCAGACCCCTGTATGAACCGATATCTTTCGTCTCCAACACGCGGGATGACCTAGTAATAACATATTCCCCAAAGCACTCCCCCATATAACCCAAAATGGTTCAGTCAAACATCTACCCCCGAGAGATAAATCTACATCTATGTATCCCAAAATCTGTAACCTATTTGCTAGAACATCGCATACAACTTCCTTAGCAGGTCTCAAAGAGCGATCAGGAAACATCGACCTGAACAACTCATAACTGATTAAGTTAATGGAGATGCCTGTATCTATAAAGACCTTTACATTTATACCATGTACAGACCCAATTACAACTGGCTTCGACCCTGAGGGTTCCCCCAGAAGTCCTATATCCCAAGAGACACCCATCCAGTTTTCCTTTACAACTGATCGGTATTTAGACAATGTCTGCCGATCACAAGATCTCCTCGAAAAATTCGCGTGAGGAACTCCCGTATCTGAGCTACCAAAATTCTGAAATGCGGGCCTATCATTATACTGTCTCCGAGACGGGCAAGACCTCCAAGGATGACCATAACTCTTACATCTGCCACATATGTAACACGGCAAAATCTCTTAATGTGTCCCTGCATATTACAATTAAAGCAACGACCCCGTGGGATCCTAGAACTCAAGCCACCCATCGATCTTTGGCTATTCCGACTTTCAACAAAATTCTTCGGACCGCAGACTGGATCTCCTTGTCCTACACAACCATAAAATGATCTAAGGAATCTCTGATCAATATTTCCCCTCCTCATTTTTGCTATTTACTTCTTCGTAAATAAATTTGGTAACTTATTCTTGGCTAATCACAAGTGCAAAAAATTCCCAAGTCCCGTGAAAGTACACACTACAAAAAAAAAAAAAACACACACAAAAAAAAATTCCCCCTGACAGAACTCTCATACAACACGGAAACTAGAACGTTAAATCCCTTTACTCTAACAGTTAATTCCCAGCAATCAAAAGAGGGTACTAATCAAACCCACCATTAAATCCAAATCTAAAATTAACTAAACCCACAATTAAATTCAAAAATTAATTAAACCCTTACTAAAATCCAAAATTAAGTAAGCCCAAAATTAAGTTCACAACCTGTAAGTAAATTCACAATTAATTTAACCCATCACTAAATTAAACTTCAAAATTAAATACAAAATTAACTAACCCCTGCAAATAAATTCAAAGTCTTATGAAAAAAAAGAAATTGCTGGCTGAGCGCACAGCTGATTTGCCCTTAGCAGTGAGACCCACTTCACTTCTTCAAGGTCAAACAACAACAAAAAAACAGTCTTCACTAGGAGAACGGGCATCAACTCTCATGTATAGAAAATGCAACTTGAGCGAGAGAGAGAGAGAGAGAGAGAGAGAGAGAGAGAGAGAGAGAATGCATCCCTCCCCCTCAGTGCGACAACTCACCCTCCCACTCCCCCAGCCAAGGCCTGATGACGCCTATAGAAAAAATGCTTAGCAACAAACCCTCAGAGACTCGATCTGTCTCCAAGGCACAGATTGCTGAATCAATTTATAGCAACTGCACCCACTGTACATACACGCACGTATGCAACCAAAATAACACACATATATATGTAATTATAAAGATAAGAGAAAAAGAAAACAGTTGAAAAATATTAAGAAATGAATACAAACTTGCGTAGCAAATGTTTGCACACAGTAATCCACAAATGTCAAATAAATTCCTACCCAATTATCAAAGTCACCAGAAATAATGCAACAATAAAATATTCCCCTTATTAAACCATAAACGCCGATGCGAACTGCCGATTGTTAGAAAAAACATGAAACACGCTCAAAATGCAGTGGCACTGTTCAGCACACCAGCAAAGCAAGCCAGATGTTCCTCCCAAACTAGTGATGTAACTGACACGTCACTGAAGGAATGCCGTCATTGCAGGCAGCGCCCACAAGTTTGCAGAGGTAGCATGCTAACCATTCAATCTGACACTAAAATTAACAATGAAATAAAACAAACAAACAAAAAAAAAATGATAATACTTACGTGCATTTCTGCTTAATAACGCATGAATTCTCCTACCCAAAGAACGAGAGAGAGGGAGGAAAAAAAGGAATAAAACTCACGCACGTCTTTTCGCGTGTTTTAACACACAAAAGCAGTCAAGATACCGCAATTACTTCACATTATACCCCTTAAAATATCTCTAAACACTCACCAATATGAATTAACGCCCTGTTAATCCCATAAAAAACCACTTCCTGCTCGAGAAGCATTACTAACACACACAAAGACTTGGCACCCGAGAAAAAGACTGACTCGTGAGAGTCGCTTGACATCTACTCCCTAATCTGAATCGCTGACTGCAGCAAAATCATATTCTGAGATGCCAATACCAGAATTACTAAAATATGTCACTTCGGAAGCATATCCCTAGCTGTCTAATTATCTGTCTATGTCTAACACCGCTGACAACCACTGTTAGCCAGCCTGGGCTCAAGAGCTGGTGATTTGTTGAAGTATCTGTTTTAAAAACAGAATTTCACATCTCACCTTTCTTGAGATGTTTCTGGAAGCTGTAGCCTTACCTGGGTCAGCACATCCCTCATAAGATTCTCTTTAAACCATTCTTTACTACACAAATCCTACTGGAATGAGACACTGAGATAGAAAACTAGACTATTAACAAGTTTAACGAAAGTAACTCTGCAAAAACTACGATCAAGAAATGGAGTGACTCACACTCCCTATCAAAGGAACACTTTGATATGGCGAATACTGTTCCCAAACCAGTATAGATATTATCTTACACCAAACCGTAATAGTCAATGACCCCCTTGTCATCAAGCAATATAATAAGGTCGTAACGACCACAATACAAGTCATATAGTCTGTAAAACTAATAACACCACTTTCCAGTAATTGTCCTTCCAGGACAATGTTCGAGTTTCCTGTAGAAAGTAATATCATTATTAAACCTGCAATTGTGAATGTACATAAATGTTCAAACAGAAAAATGGGCAGTTTCATTATGTAGACATCGATCAGGTTCACTGTTTTTCAACCGGGGGGTTTTCCTTCTAAAATCCTGGAAAGAAAAAAAAGTCATTGTGCGTGTTACTTACTTCTATGTCCATAAATAAAGTATCTTCAGACTGGCAGGTTCTTTGATCACTACACCAAGTCAAAACTCACATTTGTTATTACAGAGTCAAAGTTCCTCCCATCTCATACATCATTGGGAAATGCACATATATACACACACATACCTCCTCGGAATCTGGGCTTTTCCGATGCATTAGCTAGTGACCGAACGAACACACATTGTTTCCATGCGCTTAAAACGCATTCATCAGATCTCAAATGCGTACGTCAGACATTCCTTGCCACTGGCCCCACCGCCTCTACAGTGGAAGTGCCCTGTCAGGTCATCATATCACACTGTTCAAAGACTTTCAAAGGACACCCCCGTGACTGTTACACACGCACACACACATTTATTTATATATATATATATATATATATATATACATATATATATATATATATATATATATATATATATATATATATATAAAGTCAGCACACAATCACGTGTGGAACAGAAATAAATTTCTGACTCACGTCGGGATTGAACCTAGGTCTTTCAGTTGAAAGACAGGGCGCTGCCCACTATGTCATACAAGTCTAAAAGAAGTTGGAACCTGAGAGCAGTTAGCTTGACCAGGTAATTCCTTGGGTGCAGTTGCTCTCAGGTTCCAACTTCTTTTAGACTTGTATGGCCTAGTGGACAGCGCCCTTGCCTTTCAACTGAAAGATCTGGGTTCGATCCCGACGTGAGTCAGAAATATATATATATATATATATATATATATATATATATATATATATATATATATATATATATATATATATATATATATATATATATATATATATATATATATATATATATATATATATATATATATATATATATATATATATATATATATATATATATATATATATATATATATAAATTATATATATATATATATATATATATATATATATATATATATATATATATATATATATATATATATATATATATATATATATATGTATATATATATATATATATATATATATATATATATATATATATATATATATATATATATATATATATATATATATATAATATATATATATATATATATATATATATATATATATATATATATATATATATATATATATATATATATATATATATATATATATATGTATATATATATATGTATATATATATATATATATATATATATATATATATATATATATATATATATATATATATATATATATATATATATATATATATATATATATATATATATATATATTTCAAAACAAGTAGGCTATTAAGCATTACCACTGTTCGGTAATTATTAACATAATTTATCTTTTTAGCATTGTTTGTCTTGCCACGAAGTCTTCTTGTGACTCTTTATTTCTTTGTCACTTGTACCTGAACCCTGATGAGTATTTCCACAACTCATCAGGGTTCAGGTACAAGTGACAAAGAAATAAATAGAGTCACAAGAAGACTTCGTGGCAAGACAAACGATGCTAAAAAGATAAATTATGTTAATAATTACCGAACAGTCGTCATGCTTAATAGCCTACTTGTTTTGAAATATCATTCGTTAAAATTTCATCAACTTTATACAAACCTAGACAGATATTTAATAAATTGTCACTGTCTTTTTTTAATTATAT
>JANJGK010004185.1:0-67661 GCA_039081455.1 Macrobrachium rosenbergii | reverse complement strand
TCCAAATTGACTGCTTTGAACATTAGGTCAGATTTGATAAGTCATTTATGGACTTTTAGAAGTATCTGAGAGCTGATGATATTCTGCACTAGTAGTTAGTCTGTAGTAAAGCGTGGTGGTATAACTTTTGGCTAAGAATTCTGTGGAGAACTAAATACAAACTAAAATGTTAAATAATGTCAGTGGAAAAGGCAGCAATGTTAGATATTTTTGGTACAGGAAAGATTACACTTGCTGCACCCTCAAGAAAAACTTTGTTAGGTTTTGTAGACGAGAATGTGGTCTACAAAACTAAGAGTTTGTAGTTTTCTGTTCTGACCAGTATTCAGGATATTTGTATAATTTGTATCGGAATTCAATTCATATTCAGATGTGACATACTAATTACTGTAGAGGGTTTTACTTTTATGTAGATGTGAGGATTCCTTGTACTGTGCGGTGAAACCTCGATAATGGCTAAATTTCTCTTGTGGAATTTCACGTTGATTGAACTAGTTTCATGGTATATTATTATAATCAGAGTTCAATCTGAATTCATTGAATGGAACGGTTCAGTTTATATGACAATCATGCCAGTTTTAGTGTGATGAAATAGGCGTATGATTTTTACTTTAATTTACTCTGTTTTTCAATTCTGGTAATGTCCCTGTAGGGGGTAGCGCCATCTGTGCACCTCACATGGTGCACTGTAGGCATTACTAATGGTTGTTTGCAATATTCCTTTGACCCCTACCCACACCCACTTTTTATCCTTTTACTTCACCTCCATTCCCACCCCGTCTTCCATCGTACTGTCCAGCCACTCCAACTCCCTCTTTAGAAAGCCCCCGTGTTTGGCCTCTTAGCCAAATTTATATAAAATCAGTCACATCAACATGGAGCATTTTTGTGGAGAATATAGCCAGGTTTAATCTGATCACTTCTTGTTCATTTCTTGAATATCCAAACGAGAGTAGAGAAGAGAAGAGAGAATTAGGACCCACAAGTAACGATGGCACTTAGTATAGATCACAAGTCTTATAATAAGTTCTTTGAGTATCTAAGAGATTGCTGCCAAGATTAATGTCGTTATTGAGAGAATGAAATTTGTCCATAAAAGAGTGTCACAACAGCAGTTTGATTCTTGGTGCAGTCTTCAAGGAATGTAAAATGATTGCACAGGAATCTGTTCTTGATATGAAAAGCCATTTCGTATTGGAAGTTTGTGAAGGGGAGGCTTCTTGATCTTGAAACAAACTTGAAAAAACCACTTGCCTGTTTGTGTAGAAATCTTAGGACACTATCAGATTAGGACACTTTTAAGGGTCACTTCAGAAAGCCAAGGTGTAAGTGATTCATTAGGGACACTTATAATCTAAATAGGACAGTTTAAGTTGTGAGGTACAAAAGTATTTCTGTACAGTGCCTTGAACTGATGTTACCAGGATCTGATTTAGCGTTTTCCTTTCAGGCTGAGCACTTTGGGAATGACACTCACTTTGGAGGAAAAGAAGAGTTACAATTCCTGTGCGTTTTATACTTGATGGGGCTGACCCCTGAGGAGCCCTGTACGTTTTATACTAGCGGCCAAGAAGACCCGTTTATCATCTGGATCCACATCCTTTAATGGTAAGGCCTAAATGAAACTAGATTTATTCTGCTTTAGTGTCAATGTGAGACTAGTGCCTTTGGTTAATTATCTGCATAAAATTGAAACTGGTACAGTTAGGAACAACTTTGTTTGCCCATTAACTCCATTAACTGTAAATTGGCCATGTTGAACAATAGGTTTTATGAAAGTCAGGTTTGGGACTTTTAGAAGAATTTGAAAGGTTGATATTCTGCACAAGTGGTTAGTGTTTAGTCAAGTGTACCTGTAAATCTTTTGGTTATGAATTCTGTCAGGACAAGTATGGAGAACTAAATGCTATCTGAAATGTTAAATAGTGTCAGTGGGAAAAGCAGAATTTATTAGATACTGTTGTACAGTGGAGATGGTTTCATTAGGGCCACCCAGAGAAATGTCATCAGGTATTTTAGAGGAGGATGTGGGCTACAAAACTAAGAGAGCGCAGTTCTCTCAGGATATTCTTCGTACAGTTTTTATATGAATTTGATCCATATTCAGGTGTTGTATAGAAAGTAGAGCTTTGTACTTGCGTGTAGATGTGAGGAATCCTAGTATGGTGTAGCAAAATCTTGTGACACGTACAAGGCTAATTTTTTCTTGCAAAATTTAATGTTAAATAAGCTTGTTTCCTGGTAACACATCAGGTTAGCAGACTTCTATATCCATCAACCAATCAACCACGTTACCATTATTTTTCGATACGCCACCATTTCAAATGTGGGGGTTAATTAAGCGTAGAGCACAGGATAGTTGAGGTTAGGAATTGTGAGGAACTGTTGTCAGTTGCAAGATATCTAGAGAATATTCAGCAGGCTTTGTTACTTTTCAGAAAGCCAGGCTCCCAAAGTATGTTAAATGTAGCTACTACCGAAATGGAAGGTTCATTTTAGCAATCAAGTTGCCCAGAAACACTTTCATACTACTAATAGTGAAATTGAGTATAATTATGGAAAGCCCATCTTTCAAGTTACGGTAATTATCTGTATGTTATATGGAAATCCTTTCCAGATTTAATGTGATGTAAATCTTGTCTTAAATCATTTTGATGTCTGTTGAACATCCAGTAGGTATATTAGTTTAGAAATAATAGATATTTAGGGGTACCCACTGTGCAGTCCAGCAGATGACCAACTGACAGAAGGGAGAATTCTGGACATTTCAATATTGAAAGCCTCCACAGCAAGGTGTTCTGAATTTTGAGAAAATTGCAAGTTCTACAGAAGCTCCTCCATTGACTCCGGCAAGTTAAAACTATATGGTGGGCTCCGCCACAACCCAAAATACATCAACCATATACGTATGGTTAGAATACAGTGCTTATTTAGAGTTAATGTTGCAGTATGCAAGTTCACAGATTCAGAATGCCAATGGGTGAGGGTCTTAGGGGGTAGTAAAATTTGCAAACACTGTAGTACTGCTAAAATGGCTGGTATACCTTGGACAGTTTATATCCTCAAACTCAGGGAAAAAATCTTTGACTGTGCCAACTGTGACTTCTCCACAGAAATGGACACTGGGCTTTCTGTGTCCCTTGCATGTCCAATATGAAGTATTAGCCTTAGGCATCTTCATAACGTGGTAATCGTAATCTCCAATGCCTTGTTCTGCTTGTGTCAATCAGACCTTGACTTTCCTGCTTTTCAAAGTTGAGCTGTATCAGGGAATTTTGCTGTGAGATTGTAGCTCCTGAACTGCATTGTAGATCCGTGATTACTGCGTTTGTAGTGAATCAGTCAGGACTACATTTTCATAGGACAATTTTGATTTGCAGAATAGTTATAGTGAATTGGAGACAGGCTTGTATTATTTGTGGACCACCTGTGATGTGCCTACATTGTTTCTGTAGTACCTTTCCACATTGTTACTGAATCAGTCTTAATGCACAGGACACTTGTATGACATGGGAGATAGGCTAAGATTATTAAAAGACAACCTTTGACCTTTTAAATTCAATAATGAAGGACCAGATTTTATTTCAGGGTGAAACTAATGCAATAAAGAAGACCCATTTTGACTTGAAGTTTGCTGGACTGAAATGCAGAGGAAAAATTTTTGAGAATCCCCATCTGACATGAGGTTTGCTGGACTTCAATTTCAGGTAAGTCTTCTTAGAAATTGTAGCCTTTCCTGTGATATATATAAGTTAATTTCAATAGAAAATCTTAAGTTAGCAGTTATATAGACTTGCAAAATCTTAAATTAACATTTTCAAAAAATGGCTCTGCTGTGTTAAATATAGACACTAAATTTCTTATCATTTAAAAGTGCAAGGTTTGGAACTGGCTGTGTTTGGATATAATTATCTTCTTTCAGCTGTTCCAGTTTAAGCAACTGGCTTTCACACTTGCATTGGCTTATTTACATGACTTTTTCACCTTCTAGACTTTTTCCCTTATTGTCTTGTCTTGATGATCTGGGGTTCATGAACCCAGCATGGCATCAGAATATAATTGCAGTAACTCCAGTATGGATGAATTCAGTTAGTTCTTCTAAGGCTGCTAACTCTTCATTTAGAGGTATTTCATTGGCAGTTTTGGAACAGTCACTGATTGAAGTTCCTTCCCAAAACAGAGAGAAGAATCTTGGTCAGTTTCACAGAAAAAACTGGGATTTGGAACTTAGGTTTATTAGTTCAGTGTAAGAGAAAACTATCGTGACAGCTTTGTCTGTCCATCTGCACTTTTTCTGTCCTCACTATATTCTGTCCCCACTTTTTCTGTCCACTTTACTGTCCTCCCTAAGAGCTTAAAAACTGAGGCTAGAGGGCTACAAATTGGTATGTTGATCATCCACTCTCCAGTCATCAAGCTTACTAAATTGCAGCCCTCTAGCCTCAGTAGATTTGATTTTGTTCAAGGTTAAAGTTAGCCATAATCATACTTCTGGCACCGATATGCTCTAGGTACCAACAACACAGGCCACCACTGGACCATGGCTGAGTTACATGGGCAGTTGTTGAAAGTTTCATACAGCATTATGCGCTGTAAAGAAAACTCGATTGTGCTGAAGAAACGTTGGCGCATTTTTTACTTGTATTTTCTTTTGTATGAGAAATTGTGAAGTTTATTAGCACTTCGTACAGCTGTGTGAATCTTTCTTCAATTACCAGTTTTACAGGAAAAAAACTGAAGTTTTAGTTGTCATATAATAGTCATTTTATACTTCTTGAAATCTGGAGTATCTCCCATAGTACATAAGCAATTAAATGATTATCATGTTCTTGAAGTTTAGTAGGAAACTTCAAATGGAATCATCTAATGTAGGTCTGCACGTAATTTATATATTTTGATTGGAGCATGAGCTTAGTTACTGAAAGGTTCAAGACGCTCTTTGGTCCAGATTAGCACCCTGGGAAAACAGGCATGTAGGAATACCTGCTGCCTAATCTAGTTGGGTTTGAGAGTTAAGTATCAGGTCTGTGGAACTGCGGAAGGGTGCACTGTAGGCATTACTGACAGTTCTTTGCAGCGTTCCTTTGACCACTAGCTGCAACCACTATTCCTTTTCCAGTAAGTCTGTTCATATTCTCTTCCATCTTACTTTCCACCCTCTGCAAACAGTTGTTTCATAGTTCAGCTGTGAGGTTTGCCTCCTGTTGCACATTTAAAACCTTTCAAACTCAATTTCCCTTTTCAGCTGAATGACTTCGTAGGCTCCAGCACTTGGCCTTTGGCCTAAATTTTATATTCCATTCCATTACAGAATAAAATCAAAGAGAAAAACTATGAAATGACTCGACAGAAAAGCATTTGCACTCATTTGGAACTCTTGTCATTTTTCTCTTCCCTTTCCTCCTCAGTTGCTACTTAGTTAGCTTATATCCCTGCACCGATAGCCAAGGAGATATAAGTTGACTTTATCAGTAGGTAAGTATCCAAATAATAAATTCTGTCATGAAAATTTATATTATACATTACATCTCGGGCACAGTTACACACTTTGCAGTGTTTTTCTTTTTTAGCATGTTTGTACCAGCCACCTTTGGATGGTATATTTTCCAATATTTTGACATTTCATTCTGTCTAGTTTTTGTAGTTTCCTCTTTTTGGCATTTTCCCTTACTATCCAGTTCACTTTCTTCTTCCTCTTGTATTCAGTGTTCCTTACCTGACCTAACGGTACAATCTTCATAAAAGAATTGATTCATTTCTCTGTTGTCTTTCAGTATTTCATATCAAGGGACTTTCATCCTCGTCTCTAGTAGAATTTCAGTGCTGCCTTCCCTTCCTTGTATTGTTTTCAAAACCACATCTTTCTTTCAAGTTCTCAAAACCAACTGTTTCTATGCAACCATCTTGGTTCCCTTTTGCCAGTTCGTTGGAGTATGTAAAATCACTTGTGCTTCACCTGGTCCTGGATGTGGTCAGTATTGAATAAGCATTACTCTATGCCACAAGATTAAACTCAGTTTCATTGTGTGTTCCTCTGTCCCATCCCACATTCAACACAGATGCTTTTACATCAGAGTTTGTGCCACAGATGTTTACTTTCCTTGTGATGTTGAAGTGTCAGTTGAACCCATTTTCATTGAGCTTATTTTATTTCTGTTTGCATTTTTCCTGGGTGATGCTGTGCACTTCATGTCTAATGGGAAACTTACAGATATGAGAATTAGTATGAGCTCTGATCTTGAGCTGTTGTTGGGGTTCAGGTTAGCCTGGTGTGTGTCTATTACCATATATACAGTTGACATCTGTTGCTTTAATCTTTACTTATGAAAGTAAGAGTCAGGAATTCTCAGTAGATTGAATTTCCATAATAAAAATAATTCTAGCTCATTAGTTGTAACTTGTATAACTAAGGTACAAACGTTAGATTGTAGTAGTCAAACCATATTGAGTTGTGAGTTTTTTGGGATTGGGCAGTGTTATTGAACATAAGTACCTCTTTTAAAAAGTTCAGTATGAAATTATTGATCATTTTCAATTTTGAAATTTAATTTGTATTAATAGGAGCTTCGTTTTTCAGGAACCAGGATATTGGGAACTGCTTGAAAGTTGCTGTCAAAGGGAAATTCCATCCAGTGTCATTAGGTCTTTTGAAATACAAGTACAGGTACTGTAGTACCAGTCACAAGAACAGACAAAAAAATATTACAGGGACTAGGAAACCACAGGTTCTGATTTGAGTCCACACATTTGTAACTAAAAAGACTCGTTATGTATAGTACTGTATAGCCATTACTCACATGCATTCAGGTTGGGAACAGTTATGATTTGAGGTTTTCATATTGTCAAATTGAGACGTGATTGTTTCTCCTACTTTTCTGTGACTTGACATCCAGAGGTTCACAGCAGATTTTTCCGAGACCAGACCCAATTTACCCAAACCAAGGGATTGATCATGGCTGCTTGGAACCTTTTTTTATTACCACTGTAGTTTTGTAGTGACTTAAACATGTAACTGTAAGTGCATTTGTATGGGTAGCACTAAAATTCATTGTTTTGATTTTTAGTGCGGTTGGGAATATGACTGTAAGTTAGCCACTTGTCTTACTGGAGACAAGGTGCACCTGTTGGTATCTGGTGTTAGTCCTTTAAAGATGCTTTTGAAAGAGTACTAGAAATCTGTGTGGCAATAGCTTATGGTGTAATTTGGCTGGATAAGGGACTCATGACTAATGTTGATGATAACTATCCTGTCAGTGTATTTTAAACCTTGAAAAAATTATTTTACAGGAGATAGAATAAATCAAAATGTTGTTATACAGGTATATGTAAATTAGTTTTATGTATCCTTACAATGAATTGTAAAACAGGTAACTCTGGAGGGAAGGGTGAGCTATGGAGAATGTTAGCAGAGAATTTAGAACAATAAAATGGTTTCATTGTAGCTTTTGTATCTTTTACCAGAATTGCTGTCACTTTGAGATTAGATTTATTTTATGTAGACTTGTTGAACCATGTTTTGGATACTTGGGCTTGCAGTATGCAAGAGTGGTTTTATATCACATCCTTGTAGTACATATATGAAAGAGGGTTGGACCCAGCACACTCCCTTGGTGTACTACTTTTGTCAGTGTTTTCGTAAGATTAATTTGAATTTATAGTGCGTACACAGTATTTCCACTGCAGGTAGTCTTTCAGATTCTCACAAGCTGCTGTCATTTATTCCAGTGGACTGTAAATTATTTAAAAGAACCCTGTGTATACCTGTTATGTATTAAAGATCACTACAGGAGTCGCTGTAGAATACAGTATATTTTTCTATAAGCTGATTTGATTATCCAGCAAAGCATTTATCTTCTCAAGAAGATAACTACTGTAAATTAATGTTCAAGAATACAGTAGCATATTCTAGCGTTGTGGATATACATGACATTTGAAACTGGCCTTTGTAAGCTTAGACTTTGCTAATCAAATGCTCCTTTCAGAACTGGTTTAACAATAGCCACCGGTGTTGTCTGATGGCTTGAGCCTTGGTTATGGTAGGCCAGAGGCCACGGAATGCTGAATGACTGACTAGGTTCAGCCCTGTGAAATCTGTTATTACTCTTCGGGTAAAACTCGACCCTGCCTTCCACTAGGTAAAGAATCTGAGATTACTACTGTAACCAAAAAATTAATAGCAAAGGTTCCGGAGTCTTGTTATAAGATTGTGAAGACTAGTTAAACCAGGTATGTAAGAGACGTCACTCTTCTTCAGAAGCCATGAAATCTTAATTCTAGGCCCAAAAAATTTGGCACAAATCTCTGTTGTTGTAATATGAATACATTGCTTCAGATTTGACATCATTCAGGAGAACTGTAAGGGTCTTAAGACTTGGTCTGAAGACCTCAAGTTATTAACAGTCATATTCCAGGTGGTGTGTGCCTTCAAGAAACCAAAGTAGGTGGTGATGCATATACAACCCTTATTTATATACTTATGAAACGAATCTCACTGATGGCAGTCATACTCACAGAGGTGTTGCAATAATTATTGCCAAATCTCTGCAACATTCCAGTGTTCCTCTCAACACTGTTCTTGAAGCAGTTGCTATATGTATATGCATCGTTTGAATCTGAGATGACCATGTTCTCCCCAGGTCCAGAGCTACTTGAAATGAGATTCAAGCATTAGTCAATCAGTGCCCTCGGTTTTTCAGCTTCTTGGGATTTTAATTCCCACAATCCATTTTGGTGTGGAGATTCTTTTTGATGGAGGAAGGATCATTGGTGACAACCATTCCAACGATCTTACTCTATAGTGACAGATCGATGACATTTGTTAATATCTATCCCAATGACCCCTGTTAGAGACCTGAGCATTTGTTCTTCTGTCGACTGGACTCGTATTTCAGTTGGGCTGTTGATGAGTCTTTGCTTGGGTGTGATCATTTTCCTTTTCATTTAAAGTTCGTTTGAATAGACAAACATTCGTTCCCCCTCTGTCAATTCTGATTTTAATTGGGCTCTTGGTGGATTCTGGCAGAGAAGTGATGACTTTCGTCTTCCATTAACTGGTAGGTACAGGAAACAGGTTGGGCTTAACGTCAAGACCTTCACTTTTTTCAGAATTTTGAGTCCCACTTGACTTTGATTCCAAAGACCAAAGGCAAACCCTCCTGACCGGCTGTTCCTTGATGGGAGAAGACCTGTGGGCTTTTAAGAAAATGTTATTGGTGTTGTAAATATAACTTGTGCACAACAACATCTATCAATGTGCTTTAGCCAAGAAATGTAAATATATTAGTAAAGTCAAGAGGGAATACTGTCTTTTTTATATATAAATGGTATAAGTTTGGAGGCCCTTTACATAGCTGTTTTTGCTTGCAACTACAGCTAGGCTGGTGTTGCAAACTGTTGTTTTCTAGTATCAGGTGCAATACTACTCGGTTTGCTAGGGGCTGTATCTTGGTTGCAACTAAAATGTGGAATAGTTTGTGTGGTGCAGTTGTGGAATCTCCAGATTTCCAGTGTTTAAGAGAAGTGCAAATTCATTCCTGCTGTCTGCTGACCTCTTGTGAACTCAAATGTATCAGTTTTATATTTTCCCCCTCATATTTATTTATCACCTTTTCCTGTAACTGGTCTCTCTCTCTCTCTCTCTCTCTCTCTCTCTCTCTCTCTCTCTCTCTCTCTCTCTCTCTCTCTCTCTCTCTCTCTCTCTCTCTCTCTCTGCAAGCTGGTTTTCCTTTGGAGCCAGTCCTGGGTTTATAAAAGTCTGTTGACTCTCCATAAGAGTTTTCATCTAAAAGGAAGACTAATCCATTGAATTCCCTGATGTTCAGAATTCCATTTCTTTGAATTTCTCTGAGATATTGAACTGAGAACTATTCCACAGAGTTCCCTGACATTCTGAATGTAGGCATTACTCAAATTTTTTAATCAAAATTGAGAAGCCTATCATGCTAAGTTTCAGTTGAGGGGATTAAGAGAAACTGTTGTCATGTGATTTGACTACCAAGTACAGTAATGGCATTCATCATGATGTGCTTAAACACCTTCCAGAACTTGCTAAGTGATTCCTTCCTAAACCTAACAAAAATGGGAGATTGGCATTCTTCCTCCTCCTTGGGAGGTTGCAAATGTTCCTCTATCAAGAAACGTCTTCAAATTCCACATTGTCCCCACAAACTGTAGGTCAGTATCACTTTAAAGTCGTGTGCAGATTGTTTTATAAGATGGAAAATTCCAGATTGATGTGGCGTTTATGGAATAATGGTTTGTCCTCCAGTCACAGTTTCAGTGTTTGTTGAGACTCGTCTGCATTATTTGCAAAGGTCAGTTGATGCAGTAAATAACTGGTTCCATATTTTGTTCTTCGTAAACTATGGCTGGTCATTTCACCAGGAGTACTTGTAAGGAAACTGTTCCTTATCTTAAAGACACCTTCATTATCGTAGGAGGAAGTTAAATTTTTGGGAATTATTTTTCACAGCAACTTAATGGCATGTGGTAGAACATTTAAGAGGCAGTTATACGCTGCAATCTGTACTGATCACTCGTAATAATGAGTGATCGGTACAGGTCATCTGATAGAAGACGTTTCATCTTGATCCAACAAAGCCTTTGATTGCACAGTAGAATGTTAGCAGGCAAAATTTATAGTATGATATGGTGACAAATAAGATTAAATATGAAACTGGACAAAATAAATATGTAGGGAAAAACGAAGCAGTGACAGGGAATCTTGCATTAGAGGGAAAAAAAATTATGTAGTGGATACTAAAGTTTGATTTGCAAAGGAGATTTGCAGAGCAATGCCATAAGTAAAGAGAAAATTATATTAAAACGTTGATAAAAATTGAATAGAAATAGCTTTCGTACAATTGTTATCATTTCAGATTCAACTGTAATTAATACATTTATGTTACAATCTAATCAGCAATTTTGAAATTGCATATTAGTGTATATTTTTCAAGCAAAAAAAAAAAAAAGAAGATGCCACAAATATGGCTTGGTTTGGACACTTCTCTCTCTCTCTCTCTCTCTCTCTCTCTCTCTCTCTCTCTCTCTCTCTCTCTCTCTCTCTCTCTCTCTCTCTCTCTCTCATGTGCTATACAGAGGAGAAATAGTCAGTGCTGGTTTAGGGTGTGACAAGCAAAGATGCAAAGATTTTGTGTTCCATGAAATTGTTCATCAAAATGCTGCCTTGGCAATACCAAAAAGGTGTTGAAAGATTAAACAATTAGATGAATAAATAATAAAACACATTTGGAAGAGGATGAATTAGATATTTCGTGATAGCTCTCAAAAGGACCTTCCGCTCAGGCATTGAACAGGTTGAAATAGGTAAGATAAGGCCTCCCTGCCTTCTTCTACCTGTATGAGAGAAGATTTCAAAACATTTGGTTATTCTAGGTATAATATGAAAGTTTTATGCTATGGTCATTAGGAAAGCAAATCGCCATCAATCCTCTTGAACATACAGCAGTTCTGTATGACATCAGAATGGTTATAACAATGGTTATGTCATTGTAATTGTTAGGAAATGAACTGGGAAGATGTTGTGGACGTTTGGAGGTAGACCCATACATCAAAAAGGCACAAGAATGTGTTTAGTTCTTCCTTGTAATTGGAAAATAAATTTGCTATTAGTCTATGGAAAACACCTAATTACCTGTAAACTATACAGGCATAAATATTCCATCTTAATTTACAGATACAGGTGATATATATTTAAAGAGAATGAAAGCAGAGAGGCCAAGGTGTGGATATTTAGGATGAAAGGACTGACGAATGGTTCCTACTTGCCAGCAGGTAATACAGGTAATATTTAGGCATATGTATGGCTTGTTATACGAATTTCAGGCCAGCATAATATACAGATACAGTACCGTATATTTAAATCATCCATATGGGAAATAATCTGCTGACATACTTGTGTTTTAAGTAAAGATGTGTTATTTCATCATGCCTTCATCATTTTACGCTTATCACTCACCCCAGTTCGGCAGCTGAAAGAGGTCGTATGACGTCATCGGTTTTAGCATAAATCGAATCTTTATTAAGGAACTAAATACATTTTCATGATTAATTTACTTTACACTATATATTATTAACTTGTTTGATGTTGTTTATTTGTTATATGTTAATATATATTTGAAAAGAGCTCTACAAAATCTCATTTTTCGAACAAGAACCATCGGCCCCGTCTTCAATCTTGCCGAGTGAAAACGAAACCAAAAATCCTTCATATATTCAAATTAATTGCTTAAAAAGCCATGAAAATGCTTCGAATGAATAAATTAACGTATATTTCATTCATTGCGTGCTCACAAGCGCGCTCTGGTGCTCATATACGCACTCGATGTGAATAAAATACGAGTTGAAAAAGTGGTTTCTGGCAACTCTTTTGTTTACATTGACAAGGGCAGGCTCAATGGAGGTAAGGTGGACGTCTCTTGATTCGGTATTGTCGAAGTAATTAACTTAATTACCGGAAGAAAGCAAATGGAAACCGAAAGATAGATTAATTAACATGGCATTGTTATTTTAGGATAGTAATTACCGAGGGTTGATTAACATTAAGCCGTCATCTAAGGCAATTAAATAAGGCTGCCTCCCTCTACCTGTCAAAGGTCAGAGAAGCTCGAAGCTTATTTCAGCTTTTTTATTTGATTATTTGAATTAGTTCCTTCCTAATTACGAGTAATTAACTTAATTACATGTTAATTACGATATTAATACCCATGGCTAGCCTTAATTAACCCTGGATGAGGCTGTGTGGCTAGAAGCCTTTGTGGCTTAGGGCCCTTTATCTGGGAATGGCCGAGGACGTCAATTATAATTAATTACTAATAGTAATAGCCATTAATAGTAAATAGTAGTCTGATTAGTAGTAATTAATAGCAGTAGCCGAGTCCTTGTTAATTAGTAGCAGTTATTTAGCCTTGTTTATTTAGTTTGGCTAATATTTACCTTAGGAATTAATAGTAATAGTTAAATTAATAATAATTAATAGCAGTAGCCGAGCCATGGTTAATTAATAGCAATTATTTAGCCATTTTCATTTATTTTGGCAAAGATATACCTTGGGGTATTGGTGAGTGGGCATATGGGCATAGTAACAGGCCTGGGCAAGTGACCTACCACAGCAATACCCTAGGCCAGGGTATTCTGGGTATCAAAGAATTCGGGACAATTTTGAGTCATTTTGGAGCAGTTTTAGCCCCAGGGTTTGGTCACGGCAAACTTAGGCCTCTTCTATAGGCTATTTTTGTCATTTCAAAGCCTAAATTGCCTAATTAGTAATTAAGTCGGTAATTTTTCGGAAGACTCCAGCCAGCCGTTTTTGCATGGAAAACCAAATTTTCTGGTAGTTTTTTTGTTGTTTAGTTGTGCTCTGATGATGATATCTCGCGCAAATGTATAGTTTGCCCCCTTACTCTATATGTATGCAAAAGGAATGGGTAGTCTCGAGTACGCCTCGGCAAAACGGCGCTTCGCGCCTTATTTGCATTTTTTAAAGATTGTCGCAGGCACGTATATATGGCAAGCGGTAATATTGCGCTGCGCGCGCCCGCCACAGGGGTCACAGGACATTAGCAATTAGGCATTGCATTAAAAAATGACACTTCTAGACTAGATTTTGTTTCCTTACCTTACTACTCGGAGTCTGATGTTTCAGCAACACCACCAGGGTGAACGTAGAACACAATCCTTGCCACACTTGGGACACTTCACCTTCTTTGGAAGAACGCCGTGATCTATGAAAAATTGTACAGATTCGTCATTTTTCTTAAAAAACCGGCTAATAGCCTCATATTCAGTTACAGCACAACCGTCACAATTGGAAGCCATGGCTACACTAACTTGGTTTTCAGTCTGAACCGGCTTTTTTCCAACGACATCCTTGGAAACACGAAAGAAAAGTACTGTATAAAAAATATCTGAATTCTGATTGGACGATTCAAAATTCAACTCCAGTAGGTCAGCACAGATAAGGAACAACTGAGGGGAACGCATGCGCAAACGGGTTGTTGTCGTAAAACACACCAACTGAAGTCCAGCAAAAAGCAGGTGCCAATAGTAATGCTTTTACTACAGCTACTGTATTCTAATTGAAGAATCTTGTTTAGTGGGTGGAGTCATTGCGCATGTAGGCGAAAATTGTCACAATGCGCATTTATCAGGAGTGAAAACAAACATACGAACGTAACAAGAGCTACCCATCTTAATAGTGAAAGCATAAACAATGGACTTAGAAAAAACTCGCAACTTATGTAAGTTTAGTATTTTTTTTCTCTGTTATTAATCATTTGCAAAGATAATGCATAGAGAAGAAGTTTGTAGTTTTTATGTCTTTTATTCAAGAAAAATATAAATTTTAATGTAGAAGGTGGCTGGAGTCTAACGAAAAATAACCATTAAGTCTTATTAGGGTACTTGTAGGCTTAGTTTGAGTATTGGACCACTAGGATATGAACTTGGGATTCTACAGGATTTCTTGTTATTTAGCAACTTAGGTTTAAGGATGTTTTGGCTGTTTTAACTGATAAACAAGTGCTAGCTGTGTTGCTTGCCTTGTATATGGATGTATCCAGTGTATAATCTATAAACTTTAAGTTAAAAGTCATATTAATATATTTACCTTATGATTTTGATGTGACTTTGAACTTAAAATTTATAGGCTATAGGCTAGACACATCTAAATGCAGGTTAGTTAAGTTGCTACCCTGTATATGGAAGTATCCAGCCTATAACCTATGAGCTTGAAGTTAAAAGTCAAGTCAAGATATTTATCTTTTGACATTTATGTTGTTTTCCAATTTCAGCTGACTAGCTTGGTATTAGTTTTGTCAGTGGTAAAAAAAAGGTTATATTTGCTAATTACTAATGGATTTTTATTGCCTCATAGCAGCTGTATAACCTAAGGAATTGTGCTGTACAGTTTTGTGGCAATCGAAGACTTTTTATCCGTAATGATTTGTGTCAAATCCTTTTTAAAGTAAGTTATTAATGTAGATTCATTTTTTACAGACACCACATACCTCAAGACCTTCAGTTGTTTAGCTTTTAAGTCATTTCTATGCATCCATACAGACAGTTTAATACAGTTCAAGGGATTTGATAGATCGGCCATCTGACTTTACTTTCTAAAACAGTAAATAAGTGTTATAATATTGATGCCACTGCCTGTAACAAAAAGCTTTTTTTTTTTACATTTCTATTACTAAATTCAGATACGGCATTTGATAAGTTAGTAAACACAGCATAGATAAGAACTTGCCCATAGCAAAACCATTAAGTGATCTATTATTTCATATGTATCGTTTTGAGATAACCAGTTGTAAACGTTGTCAAAAAAGTTTTTAGAAAACATTTGGTTAAGCAGGCTGTACCATATTGCTTTGATAGTCAATTAAGATAGCAAAATCAGGAAGTCAGAATACTCGTAGTGCTAGAAATTCAGAATTGCAAATAAACACATTAGGTCAGGGTTTTGCTAGGTAGTACGTAAGAGTAAGTTTAAGACCACAGGTTTGTTAGCAATGAAAAATACAAATTAATTTAAAAATTTGTCAGTTGAGCTAATTGTAAAATCTGTAAAGTATCTTAATGATGTAAACTTTGTTCTCCTTTTAAGAAAATCATCAGTTAATTTTTTTTATTAGCGTAACACGAAAAACTATAAACCTTGTCAGATTTTTAGGAAATCAGATTACTGTATATTGCGTTCAGATACAACTTGGACTGTATCAGATGGATTTTGTAGATGTATCGAAATGACTTAAAATTCGGTGGTAACGACTGTAGCAAAAGGACCCTACTGCTGTTTCAACCAGGAAGATCGATGTTGAGGAAAATAGTATACTGTATTCGGCCTTCGCAAATGAGACAGAACTCTTCCAGTGAAATTGGTAAGTTTATGAATATTATGAATTTTGTTTTTCTTATTTGAATTTTGTTTTTCTGATCTTGAAAACAGGTCATTAATCTGTCAATAAATTAAGGGTCAACACAATTGCAAAAGTATATTATTGGACATAATATTCAGTTGTCAGTCATTGCTATGAATGCTATCTGTCAGGTTTTATATATTTCATATATAGAAGATGGGAATAAGTCAGTAAGGTTTATGCAGTACTTAAATCTGCTTTACCCTCCAGACGTATCAGATTAACTAATAAATAAGTGACTAGGGTTAGGAACTCTACCTTTAGAGTAACTTTTTAAACTTTAGCCCATAGAAAAATGCTGTATCAAATCTGTAAGAGGGTTGATTCCACTAGTATTTGCATATTTGGTCATCTCGTAGACAATTAGGTGATTGGATCTTGACCAGCATTTGAAGGCAAATATTCTTGACAGGTGGCACTATACAGAGGCTGTCATAAGTTCCAAGCGTTAAAAATAATGCAGTTCTATATAAAATCTGCAAAAATAATGTCTCAAACAGTATTGTGTTTATTGTGTTTTGGAAAAATAACATTCAGAAACCGTCAGATACAGAGTCAAGTGTCACTCTCTCATTCTCTCTCTTTTAGTCCCAAATACCTTCTTTGTTGAAGCCCCGAAAAAGGTCTTTGCATTCCAGTAATACTACAGCATCATTGTAAATTATATGCATATTCATTCCTTGTCCTGAATACAAGGAATTTATGGCTATGTTTCAGGAGTCTTCAGCTGCAACCCCCTTTATTCCTTTTACTGTACCTCCGTTCCTAGTCTCTTTCTTTCCATCATATTTCCCACCCTCTCCTAACAGGGTTTTCATCGTGCAACTGTGAGGTTTGCATCTTGTTTCACCTTTAAAATTGGAACCTCAGAACTTCGAGGGAAGGTGCAATGCATTCTACCCTAAAGCAGTTCTCCTTGTTTTTTATCATTTAATTACATTTTGATCTTTATTTATTTTTGGGTCAATTTATTTGTTCTTTTCTAATAACTGTCGTCTTTCTGTATTTCCTGTTGCCTTCCGTTCTTCCTTATCTGTACGTCCGCAGACTCTTCATTCCCTCTTTCGCTCGTCTGGTGAAGGTCCAACAACTTACCCTTGTAGGACCTCACCCAATCCTTGCAAGTGATAGGACCTTACCCAGTCCTCGCAACCTATAGGACCTCACCCAATCCTCGCAACCAATAGGACCTCACCCAATCCTTGCAAGTGATAGGACCTCACCCAATCCTCGCAACCAATAGGACCTCACCCAATCCTTGCAAGTGATAGGACCTCACCCAATCCTTGCAAGTGATAGGACCTTACCCAGTCCTCGCAACCTATAGGACCTCACCCAATCCTTGCAAGTGATAGGACCTTACCCAGTCCTCGCAACCTATAGGACCTCACCCAATCCTTGCAAGTGATAGGACCTTAAACAGTCCTCGCAACCTATAGGACCTCACCCAATCCTTGCAAGTGATAGGACCTCACCCAATCCTCGCAACCAATAGGACCTCACCCAATCCTTGCAAGTGATAGGACCTCACCCAATCCTTGCAACTGATAGGACCTCACCCAATCCTTGCAAGTGATAGGACCTCACCCAATCCTCGCAACCAATAGGACCTCACCCAATCCTTGCAAGTGATAGGACCTCACCCAATCCTTGCAAGTGATAGGACCTCAACCAATCCTCGCAAGTGATAGGACCTCACCCAATCCTTGCAAGTGATAGGACCTCACCCAATCCTTGCAAGTGATAGGACCTCACCCAATCCTCGCAACCGATAGGACCTCACCCAATCCTTGCAAGTGATAGGACCTTACCCAGTCCTCGCAACCTATAGGACCTCACCCAATCCTTGCAAGTGATAGGACCTTACCCAGTCCTCGCAACCTATAGGACCTCACCCAATCCTTGCAAGTGATAGGACCTTACCCAGTCCTCGCAACCTATAGGACCTCACCCAATCCTCGCAACCAATAGGACCTCACCCAATCCTTGCAAGTGATAGGACCTCACCCAATCCTTGCAAGTGATAGGACCTTACCCAGTCCTCGCAACCTATAGGACCTCACCCAATCCTTGCAAGTGATAGGACCTCACCCAATCCTTGCAAGTGATAGGACCTTACCCAGTCCTCGCAACCAATAGGACCTCACCCAATCCTTGCAAGTGATAGGACCTCACCCAATCCTCGCAACCAATAGGACCTCACCCAATCCTCGCAACCTATAGGACCTCACCCAATCCTTGCAAGTGATAGGACCTTACCCAGTCCTCGCAACCTATAGGACCTCACCCAATCCTCGCAACCAATAGGACCTCACCCAATCCTTGCAAGTGATAGGACCTCACCCAATCCTTGCAAGTGATAGGACCTTACCCAGTCCTCGCAACCTATAGGACCTCACCCAATCCTTGCAAGTGATAGGACCTCACCCAATCCTTGCAAGTGATAGGACCTTACCCAGTCCTCGCAACCAATAGGACCTCACCCAATCCTTGCAAGTGATAGGACCTCACCCAATCCTCGCAACCAATAGGACCTCACCCAATCCTCGCAACCTATAGGACCTCACCCAATCCTTGCAAGTGATAGGACCTTACCCAGTCCTCGCAACCTATATGACCTCACCCAATCCTCACAACCAATAGGACCTCACCCAATCCTTGCAAGTGATAGGACCTCACCCAATCCTCGCAACCAATAGGACCTCACCCAATCCTTGCAAGTGATAGGACCTCACCCAATCCTCGCAACCAATAGGACCTCACCCAATCCTTGCAAGTGATAGGACCTCACCCAATCCTCGCAACCAATAGGACCTCACCCAATCCTTGCAAGTGATAGGACCTCACCCAATCCTTGCAAGTGATAGGACCTTACCCAGTCCTCGCAACCTATAGGACCTCACCCAATCCTTGCAAGTGATAGGACCTTACCCAGTCCTCGCAACCTATAGGACCTCACCCAATCCTTGCAAGTGATAGGACCTTACCCAGTCCTCGCAACCTATAGGACCTCACCCAATCCTCGCAACCAATAGGACATCACCCAATCCTTGCAAGTGATAGGACCTCACCCAATCCTCGCAACCAATAGGACCTCACCCAATCCTTGCAAGTGATAGGACCTCACCCAATCCTTGCAAGTGATAGGACCTCACCCAATCCTTGCAAGTGATAGGACCTCACCCAATCCTCGCAACCAATAGGACCTCACCCAATCCTTGCAAGTGATAGGACCTCACCCAATCCTTGCAAGTGATAGGACCTCAACCAATCCTCGCAAGTGATAGGACCTCACCCAATCCTTGCAAGTGATAGGACCTCACCCAATCCTTGCAAGTGATAGGACCTCACCCAATCCTCGCAACCGATAGGACCTCACCCAATCCTTGCAAGTGGTAGGACCTCACCCAATCCTTGCAAGTGATAGGACCTTACCCAGTCCTCGCAACCTATAGGACCTCACCCAATCCTTGCAAGTGATAGGACCTTACCCAGTCCTCGCAACCTATAGGACCTCACCCAATCCTTGCAAGTGATAGGACCTTACCCAGTCCTCGCAACCTATAGGACCTCACCCAATCCTCGCAACCAATAGGACCTCACCCAATCCTTGCAAGTGATAGGACCTCACCCAATCCTTGCAAGTGATAGGACCTTACCCAGTCCTCGCAACCTATAGGACCTCACCCAATCCTTGCAAGTGATAGGACCTTACCCAGTCCTCGCAACCTATAGGACCTCACCCAATCCTTGCAAGTGATAGGACCTCACCCAGTCCTCGCAACCTATAGGACCTCACCCAATCCTTGCAAGTGATAGGACCTTACCCAGTCCTCGCAACCTATAGGACCTCACCCAATCCTTGCAAGTGATAGGACCTCACCCAATCCTCGCAACCAATAGGACCTCACCCAATCCTTGCAAGTGATAGGACCTCACCCAATCCTTGCAAGTGATAGGACCTCACCCAATCCTTGCAAGTGATAGGACCTCACCCAATCCTTGCAAGTGATAGGACCTTACCCAGTCCTCGCAACCTATAGGACCTCACCCAATCATTGCAAGTGATAGGACCTTACCCAGTCCTCGCAACCTATAGGACCTCACCCAATCCTCGCAACCAATAGGACCTCACCCAATCCTTGCAAGTGATAGGACCTCACCCAATCCTTGCAAGTGATAGGACCTTACCCAGTCCTCGCAACCTATAGGACCTCACCCAATCCTTGCAAGTGATAGGACCTCACCCAGTCCTCGCAACCTATAGGACCTCACCCAATCCTTGCAAGTGATAGGACCTTAAACAGTCCTCGCAACCTATAGGACCTCACCCAATCCTTGCAAGTGATAGGACCTCACCCAATCCTCGCAACCAATAGGACCTCACCCAATCCTTGCAAGTGATAGGACCTCACCCAATCCTTGCAAGTGATAGGACCTCACCCAATCCTTGCAAGTGATAGGACCTCACCCAATCCTCGCAACCAATAGGACCTCACCCAATCCTTGCAAGTGATAGGACCTCACCCAATCCTTGCAAGTGATAGGACCTCAACCAATCCTCGCAAGTGATAGGACCTCACCCAATCCTTGCAAGTGATAGGACCTCACCCAATCCTTGCAAGTGATAGGACCTCACCCAATCCTTGCAACCGATAGGACCTCACCCAATCCTTGCAAGTGATAGGACCTCACCCAATCCTTGCAAGTGATAGGACCTCACCCAATCCTTGCAAGTGATAGGACCTCACCCAATCCTCGCAACCAATAGGACCTCACCCAATCCTTGCAAGTGATAGGACCTCACCCAATCCTTGCAAGTGATAGGACCTCACCCAATCCTTGCAAGTGATAGGACTTCACCCAATCCTTGCAAGTGATAGGACCTTACCCAGTCCTCGCAACCTATAGGACCTCACCCAATCCTTGCAAGTGATAGGACCTCAACCAATCCTTGCAACCGATAGGACCTCACCCAATCCTTGCAAGTGATAGGACCTCACCCAATCCTTGCAAGTGATAGGACCTCACCCAATCCTTGCAAGTGATAGGACCTCAACCAATCCTCGCAAGTGATAGGACCTCAACCAATCCTCGCAAGTGATAGGACCTCACCCAATCCTTGCAAGTGATAGGACCTCACCCAATCCTTGCAAGTGATAGGACCTCACCCAATCCTCGCAACCGATAGGACCTCACCCAATCCTTGCAAGTGATAGGACCTCACCCAATCCTTGCAAGTGATAGGACCTCACCCAATCCTCGCAACCAATAGGACCTCACCCAATCCTTGCAAGTGATAGGACCTCACCCAATCCTTGCAAGTGATAGGACCTCGCCCAATCCTTGCAAGTGATAGGACTTCACCCAATCCTTGCAAGTGATAGGACCTCACCTAATCCTTGCAAGTGATAGGACCTCACCCAATCCTTGCAAGTGATAGGACCTCACCCAATCCTTGCAAGTGATAGGACCTCACCCAATCATTGCAAGTGATAGGACCTCATCCAATCCTCCCAACCGATAGGACCTCACCCAATCCTTGCAAGTGATAGGACCTCACCCAATCCTTGCAAGTGATAGGACCTCACCCAATCCTCGCAACCGATAGGACCTCACCCAATCCTTGCAAGTGATAGGACCTCACCCAATCCTTGCAAGTGATAGGACCTCACCCAATCCTTGCAAGTGATAGGACCTCAACCAGTCCTTGCAAGTGATAGGACCTCACCCAATCCTTGCAAGTGATAGGACCTCAACCAATCCTCGCAAGTGATAGGACCTCACCCAATCCTTGCAAGTGATAGGACCTCACCCAATCCTTGCAAGTGATTGGACCTCACCCAATCCTTGCAAGTGATAGGACCTCACCCAATCCTTGCAAGTGATAGGACCTCACCAAATCCTTGCAAGTGATAGGACCTCACCCAATCCTTGCAAGTGATAGGACCTCACCAAATCCTTGCAAGTGATAGGACCTCACCCAATCCTCGCAACCGATAGGACCTCACCCAATCCTTGCAAGTAATAGGACCTCACCCAATCCTTGCAAGTGATAGGACCTCACCCAATCCTTGCAAGTGATAGGACCTCACCCAATCCTTGCAAGTGATAGGACCTCAACCAATCCTTGCAAGTGATAGGACCTCACCCAATCCTTGCAAGTGATAGGACCTCACCCAATCCTTGCAAGTGATAGGACCTCACCCAATCCTCGCAACCAATAGGACCTCACCCAATCCTTGCAAGTGATAGGACCTCACCCAATCCTTGCAAGTGATAGGACCTCACCCAATCCTTGCAAGTGATAGGACCTCACCCAATCCTTGCAAGTGATAGGACCTCACCCAATCCTTGCAAGTGATAGGACCTCAACCAATCCTTGCAAGTGATAGGACCTCACCCAATCCTTGCAAGTGATAGGACCTCACCCAATCCTTGCAAGTGATAGGACCTCACCCAATCCTCGCAACCGATAGGACCTCACCCAATCCTTGCAAGTGATAGGACCTCACCCAATCCTTGCAAGTGATAGGACCTCACCCAATCCTTGCAAGTGATAGGACCTCACCCAATCCTTGTAAGTGATAGGACCTCACCCAGTCCTTGCAAGTGATAGGACCTCAACCAATCCTCGCAAGTGATAGGACCTCACCCAATCCTTGCAAGTGATAGGACCTCACCCAATCCTTGCAAGTGATAGGACCTCACCCAATCCTTGCAAGTGATAGGACCTCACCAAATCCTTGCAAGTGATAGGACCTCACCCAATCCTTGCAAGTGATAGGACCTCACCAAATCCTTGCAAGTGATAGGACCTCACCCAATCCTCGCAACCGATAGGACCTCACCCAATCCTTGCAAGTGATAGGACCTCACCCAATCCTTGCAAGTGATAGGACCTCACCCAATCCTTGCAAGTGATAGGACCTCACCCAATCCTTGCAAGTGATAGGACCTCAACCAATCCTTGCAAGTGATAGGACCTCACCCAATCCTTGCAAGTGATAGGACCTCACCCAATCCTTGCAAGTGATAGGACCTCACCCAATCCTCGCAAGTGATAGAACCTCACCAATCCTCGCAAGTGATAGGACCTCGCCCAATCCTTGCAAGTGATAGGACCTCACCCAATCCTCGCAAGTGATAGGACCTCACCCAATCCTTGCAAGTGATAGGACCTCACCCAATCCTTGCAAGTGATAGGACCTCAACCAATCCTCGCAAGTGATAGGACCTCACCCAATCCTTGCAAGTGATAGGACCTCACCCAATCCTTGCAAGTGATAGGACCTCACCCAATCCTTGCAGGTGATAGGACCTCACCCAATCCTTGCAAGTGATAGGACCTCACCCAATCCTTGCAAGTGATAGGACCTCAACCAATCCTCGCAAGTGATAGGACCTCACCCAATCCTCGCAACCGATAGGACCTCACCCAATCCTTGCAAGTGATAGGACCTCACCCAATCCTTGCAAGTGATAGGACCTCACCCAATCCTTGCAAGTGATAGGACCTCAACCAATCCTCGCAAGTGATAGGACCTCACCCAATCCTCGCAACCGATAGGACCTCACCCAATCCTTGCAAGTGATAGGACCTCACCCAATCCTCGCAACCAATAGGACCTCACCCAATCCTTGCAAGTGATAAGACCTCACCCAATCCTTGCAAGTGATAGGACCTCACCCAATCCTTGCAAGTGATAGGACCTCACCCAATCCTCGCAACCGATAGGACCTCACCCAATCCTTGCAAGTGATAGGACCTCACCCAATCCTTGCAAGTGATAGGACCTCAACCAATCCTTGCAAGTGATAGGACCTCGCCCAATCCTCGCAAGTGATAGGACCTCACCCCGTCCTCGCAACCGATAGGACCTCACCCAATCCTTGCAAGTGATAGGACCTCACCCAATCCTTGCAAGTGATAGGACCTCACCCAATCCTCACAAGTGATAGGACCTCACCCAATCCTCGCAAGTGATAGGACCTCACCCAATCCTCGCAACCAGTGCCGCTTACTATCTCCACATTCCTCCATATTTAACTTTATTACTCTTCTCTCTCTCTCTCTCTCTCTCTCTCTCTCTCTCTCTCTCTCTCTCTCTCTCTCTCTCTCTCTCTCTCTCTCTCTCTCTCTCCTGTCTTTTACATCCTCATCCTTTTCCACAATCGTTTTCTTATCCTTCGCATCCTCATCCTATAATCGTTTTCCTATCTTCATCCTCATCCTCCTGGTCTGGGGCCGATCCTATCTGTCCCTTTCCTGCTGTCCCTTGCGTTTCCTCACTCTTCCTAATTCCAGAATTCCAGATCCTATTCCTGCCGCCCCTTGCATTTCTTCTCTTCCTAATTCCAGAATTCCAGATCCTATTCCTGCCGCCCTTTGCGTTTCCTCTCTTCCTAATTCCAGAATTCCAGATCCTATTCCTGCCACCCCTTGCGTTTCCTCTCTTCCTAATTCCAGAATTCCAGATCCTATTCCTGCCGCCCCTTGCGTTTCTTCTCTTCCTAATTCCAGAATTCCAGATCCTATTCCTGCTGCCCTTTGCATTTCCTCTCTTCCTAATTCCAGAATTCCAGATCCTATTCCTGCCACCCCTTGCGTTTCCTCTCTTCCTAATTCCAGAATTCCAGATCCTATTCCTGCCACCCTTCGCATTTCCTCTCTTCCTAATTCCAGAATTCCAGATCCTATTCCTGCCGCCCTTTGCATTTCCTCTCTTCCTAATTCCAGAATTCCAGATCCTATTCCTGCCCCCTCTTGCGTTTCCTCTCTTCCTAATTCCAGAGTTCCAGATCCTATTCCTGCCGCCCTTTGCGTTTCCTCTCTTCCTAATTCCAGAATTCCAGATCCTATTCCTGCCGCCCCTTGCGTTTCTTCTCTTCCTAATTCCAGAATTCCAGATCCTATTCCTGCCGCCCCTTGCGTTTCTTCTCTTCCTAATTCCAGAATTCCAGATCCTATTCCTGCCGCCCTTTGCGTTTCCTCTCTTCCTAATTCCAGAATTCCAGATCCTATTCCTGCTGCCCTTCGCATTTCCTCTCTTCCTAATTCCAGAATTCCAGATCCTATTCCTGCTGCCCTTTGCATTTCCTCTCTTCCTAATTCCAGATCCTATTCCTGCCGCCCTTTGCGTTTCCTCTCTTCCTAATTCCAGAATTCCAGATCCTATTCCTGCCGCCCTTTGCGTTTCCTCTCTTCCTAATTCCAGAATTCCAGATCCTATTCCTGCCCCCTCTTGCGTTTCCTCTCTTCCTAATTCCAGAATTCCAGATCCTATTCCTGCCGCCCTTCGCATTTCCTCTCTTCCTAATTCCAGAATTCCAGATCCTATTCCTGCCGCCCTTCGCATTTCCTCTCTTCCTAATTCCAGAATTCCAGATCCTGTTCCTGCTGCCCCTTGCGTTTCCTCTCTTCTTAATTCCAGATCCTATTCCTGCCACCCCTTTAGTTTCCTCTCTCTTTCTAATTCCAGAATTCCAGATCCTATTCCTACCACCCCTTGCGTTTTCACACTTCCTAATTCCAGAATTCCAGATCCTATTCCTACGACCCCTTGCGTTTCCTCACTCTTCCTAATTCCAGAATTCTAGATCCCATTCCTACGACCCCTTGCATTTTTGCACTCTTCCTAATTCCAGAATTCCAGATCCTATTCCTGCCACCCCTTGTGTTTCCTCTCTTCCTAATTCCAGAATTCCAGATCCTATTCCTACCACCCCTTGTGTTTTCTTGCTCTTCCTAATTCCAGAATTCCAGATCCTATTCCTGCCACCCTTTGCATTTTCTCACTCTTCCTAATTCCAGAATTCCAGATCCCATTCCTGCCACCCCTTGCATTTTCTTGCTCCTCCTAATTCCAGAATTCCAGATCCTATTCCTGCCGCCCTTTGCGTTTCCTCACTCTTCCTAATTCCAGAATTCCAGATCCCATTCCTGCCACCCCTTGCGTTTCCTCTTCCTAATTCCAGAATTCCAGATCCTACTCCTGCCGCCCCTTGCGTTTCCTTGCTCTTCCTAATTGCAGGAATATTTACAGCAATTCTTTTCTTATCTTATATTTTACTTCCATTTTTGTCTATTTATTCATTTGTTAATTTATTTTATATATGTTTTCTGATGACTGATGTCTCTTCTTTGTGGATTTGTGGTATCTTCTGTTGCTTTTTCCAAATAAAAGCCTTTTTGTAGTTTTTTTGTAGTTTCAGGTTCTTCTGTAGTTTTTTGTAGTTTCAGGTTTTTTGTAGTTTTTTTGTAGTTTCAGGTTTTTTGTAGTTTAATTATTTTTGTAGTTCAGGTTTTTGTAGTTTCAGTTTTTTTTTTGTAGTTTCAGGATTTTTGCAGTTTCAGTTTTTTGTATTTTGTTGTTTGTAGTTTCAGTTTATTTGTAATATCAGATTTTTTTTGCAGTCCAGGTTTTATTGCAACTTCAGGTTTTTTTGGAGTTTCATTGTTTTGTAGTGTCAGTTTATTTTTAGTCAGTTTTTTTTTTTTTTTTTTTTTTTAATTTTAGACGTAGTTGATCAGTGTCTGAAATAAATGCTAGAATATGCAAAACAGTTCTTTTTCGAAGACCCTTTTCCAAGCCATTTTTCCAAGACCTTTTTCAAAGACCTTTTTCAAAGACTTTTTCAAAGAATTTTTCCAAGACCTTTTTCAAAGATCTTTTTCAAAGACCTTTTCCAAAAACTTTTTCCAAAGACCTTTTTCAAAGGCCTTTTTCCAAGACCTTTTTCACATTTTTCAAAGACTTTCAAAGACCTTTTTTGAGGACCTGTTTCCAAGACCTTTTCTAAGACCTTTTTTGAGGACTTGTTTCCAAGACCTTTTTTGAGGACCTATTTCCAAGACCTTTTTCCAAGACCTTTTTCGAAGACCACTTATTCCCATAAACTAGATTTATGCTCTGACATGTTATTGCAAAATAGACAACCCTTAATCTATTATGTAAGAGTAAAACGTACCAAAGATTACTCTCTTATTGAAGAACCGCTGTTAAAACGGCTATTTTATATAAATGTTCATCCAGATGCTCATCTGTTAACAAAAGTTATGTATTAAAATGAAAAGCAATATGTACGCCAACTTCTGTAAGTAATTAACTGTTGAAATTCTTTTACAGACCTGTTGAGATTAGATGCATGCAATTGTCAACAACAAAAGCTACAAGAAAAGAGTGAAGGCCCCTTTATGGAGCAGCTAGCAAACTGGAAGTCTGGAATTTAGCATTTGGAAGTAAAGCTCAATGTATTGATTTGTACAGCAAGGGTTGTAGTATTATTGTCTGCCCAAGGACACCCTACATTCATTTATACGTAATCTGTCTAGTGGTGTGGTGAAGACCACCTACAATAAAGGGTTTTATGGTCTGTTTGTGGTATGCGTGGTGTGAGGAAAGTAGCCCAGCTTTGAATTACAGTAATGGAGCTCTCTCTCTCTCTCTCTCTCTCTCTCTCTCTCTCTCTCTCTCTCTCTCTCTCTCTCTCTCTCTCTCTCTCTCTCTCTCTCTCTTAGGGATGCTCTTCACCCTGTCAAAACTGTTGGTCCATAGCTGTTATCCCCAGCATTAACTATTTGAACTGAAAGCTTAAGGGGCCATATTTGACAGCTTGTGTACTACAGATCATATGAATGTGTACGCATTGTAATTTGTGAGCCGATGGGGATGAAACTTCCTACTGCAGCATTGAGGCAAATTTATTTCCAGTAACAAGCAGGAATTACAGTGAAATGCAAGATGTCTTCAGAATTTGAAACACCTGAATCAAAAGCCAAAACCTAAAATAAAATGTTTCCCAATATAATGTGAAGGATTGAGTTGTTTTTATGACAGGGCTACATATTAGTGGACACGACAAAGGTTCTAGTGAGAGTCTGACCCAAGTTTGAGTTATTTGTCTTTACACTCCGTCTCATAAATTCATTGAATGTGGAAGATGATAGTACCAGGTCTTTTGGTCAATACTTTGGTCCAGGCTGCTTTGAAATCAACTTCTACCTTTTTGCTTTTATTCTTTTGCTCAGGAGTTCCACCAATCACCATACTGGTTGGAAGTGTAGCCAGCATCCTCTAGTATCTGCTCACTGATTGTGATTCAAAATCACTGTGAGTATACAATTTAATCTTCATGTAATGGAGGTGTTGCCTCTTGGGATGACTTGCATACCATTGCAAATAATGTGTCAAATTGCTTTTCCAAAATATGCTTTCATTCTTCCTGAGTTTTCAGATCTTGGACTGCAGCTTGCTTTGCTCTTTATCACTTTCCAATCTGGGCACTTGGAACTAGTTAAGACATAAGCAGGTAATGGCTTCATAGGTTCTTGTTAAAGAAAATGCATAAAATTTTGGTGTGGAATGTTTTTGTAAATGCTGGTATTTAGTGCAATGTGGCCTTTTTTGCAGGAGTTATAAGCAGATTCGGAATTGTTTGTAAGGGGCCATTTGACATTGCTGAGAGAATACTCCCAGCGTCTCATTGAGACATCACACTACCCTCTGGTCTCCCTTTGTATCCATTATATTCATCCTGTTGGCTAAAGGATGCCCCTTTCCTTAACTGCTGTTTCTGCATGCTAAACCCAATGCCTTTCACACTTCAAGTATATCACCAGTGCTCAAGTTACGTCTTTCACTGGCACCTCTTCCTGAGTTATCGTCCCCTACCGCCAGATTCTGAGCTGTCATTGTTTTGCACATTTATCTTAGCTCCAGCACAGAGCTGAGGCGTGAATAGGGTCAATGGTACTTTGAACCAGATCCAGTATCATTTATACAGGTTTCCCTGGATGGCCCTGAAATGTTGGGGTCATGTTTCTGTCCTTTCAGGAGATAAACTTGCAGTACTGTTTGTCAAGAATATTAGCCTCCAAATGCTATTCTAGTTCAAATTCCTAATTCAGTGATAGGATTAGGTTAAGCTATTCTGGGACTGACATAAGTGACTGTGTTAGGGATAAGGTTGATCACCTGTATTCCTACTGCACTGTGTAAGATCAGGTGGAAGTTTTTTTAGGGTACGTCAAATATTCAAGTTGAGTTATCTCAGAGATGATCTCTCAATATCGGAGTCTTCGAATAGAACGATTCTTCCAACGCAGCAAACTAGAATGCTCATGGAAAAGTGAAGTATGTGTGAAGACCAAAATGGCCTACTATGAACTAACCTTAGGAGGGGTAAATTTATCACACAAGAATATGACTCTGGGTCTGGTCTGTTCAAAGATGATAAAATCATCGTATATCAGTTTTTGAAATTAACAGTCGTTTCCTATATGCAGTATGTAAGGAGTTTTTCGGTCTTGAAACAGACTTAAGAAAAAAATACCTGTTTGTGTAGGAATCTAACAACACCGTAAGGTTAAGGTATTTGTAAAAGCCCACTTCAGACAACCAAATTGTACATAGAGCATTAAAAGTTCATGCGATCTACATAGGTAGGACAGTTACTTATTGCATGTATTGCAGACAAGCTTCATGTAATCAATTATGAAATTTTCAATAAGGTATTGCCTCTGAGTGATGGACGGCTTTAGTTGCAAAAGTCACCTTGCAGCTGTTTTGTGCAGCTCTAAGGAAACTTTTTTTTAGGTGGACTATGCATCAGAAGTACAGGTCATTTTCATACAAAAATAACAACAACAATGCTTTGAAGTTAATGAGGCAATGGTGGTGTCATTTGAAAATTAATATATTATTCTTGAACCTCATCTCAATGAAATGGCAAGAATTTATCACCATCTTTAGATCTAAATTGCAAATAAAATAGGATGTTTGCACCTCTTAGAGGGCTGTGCCTTGAACTGACACCATCAAGATCTAATGAAATGTTTTGCTTTCAGGCTGAGCACCCAAGAGAATAATGACCCTCATTTGGAAGAACTGAGTGTGGAGGAGGACCCCATGGATATAGATTTACCCAGGTCAAGACATTCTTGTCTGTCACCTGAATTGATGGTCTGTCAAGGTAAGACACTTGATTACTCAAGGTTCTCTGCAGCACCCCTTTGGTTGCTAGCTGCAACCCCTTTCATTCCTTTTACTGTACCTCCTTTCATATTCTCTTTCTTCCATCTGAATTTCCTCAACCTTCTCCTAGCAATTGATCCATAGTGCAGCTGCTTTGAGGTTACACCTTTCAAACCTTTGTACTCTCAATTTCCCTTTCAGCACTGAATGACCTTATAGGTTCCAGCACTTGGCCTTTGGCCTAAATTCTATATTCTATTCTGTTCTCTGGACTAACTGCATACAGTTGAACCTGGTGCAATCAATATGCAACACCTTTGTTTGCTATGAACCCCAATTAAAGATTGCAAACTGGCTATATTGAAAAACAGGTCAGACTAAATTCAGTTATGGGCCTTCAGAAGCATTTGGAAGCTGATGATGTTTAGCAGAATTGGTTAGTCTGCAGGAGAGTACATTGGAAAAACTTTTGGGTAAAAAGTTTGCCAGAACAATTATATAATTTTGTAAGCTATTCAATTTGTTAACATTGATTTTCCAAAATTTGCTTTCAAGTTCGATTTTAAACTTTTAATTTCATAGCTTTTCATCAGAGTTCAAGGACTGCAATTGGCATTGTTCAAGTGTAATGAAACAATTTGTTTCAGATGTTCAAATTTAAGCAAATTATTCATTTTTTCTCAAGTAGCTAGAACTTCCTCACATGTTCAAACTCCTTTTTCCTTTCGTTGTCCCGTCCAGATGATCTCAATTTATTGAACCCAGTGTGGAATCCAGTAAAGCTCTGATAACTCCAATAGGGAGGTGAAATTCCAATAGGTCCAGAGCTGTTGACCTTCATGTATTGCAACTTCAGATTGGAATAGGTAATCAGTCAAGATTCCTTCTCAAAATGGAGAAAAGAAGCCCATTTAGTTTCATATAGAAAGCCATAATTATAGAGTTTAGGTTTATGCATTGTTTACTTGAAAAATTGTGCAAGTATTTTCACCATTACAGCTGTGTGAATCTGTCTTCAGTTACAGGTTGCACAGTAAAGTAATGCAGATTGTAGTTCTGTGATAATAGTCAGTTTGTAACTCCTGAAAAATAGTAGATATGCATTAAGGCTGCTTGATAAAGGAGGAACCAGTTGTGAACTGGATTTATTTTGTTTGTTTAGACTTTTCCTTGATATTGAGAATTAACCTAGTATATCCTAGCATAACTAGCTAGTACTAGTCTCACCATTTATGAGGTAGGCCTAGTGTATGTAGCCTTTATTTAGTGTAGCCCTGTTGAGGAAAATTCTCTTGAGTACTGAAGTTATTTTGGGTCCAAAAGGACCTTCAGTTTCATTTTGTTTCTTGATTGAAGATGAGTACATTCACATCAGTAGTTCCTGACCGTCAGTGTTGGTTTTGTTTCATCAATACAGTCTTGTCTTGCATCTTTGATTTGCTTCCACTTTTGACAGTACTCTCTCTCTCTCTCTCTCTGTTCTCTCTCTCTCTCTCTCTCTCTCTCTCTCTCTCTCTCTCTCTCTCTCTCTCTCAATAGTTTATACCTTAGGCTAAGCTTTTCTTTTGCTGGAGTGTTTGAGGCTCTGATGAAACATTTGCAGCTGTGCTCTGGTGAGTGACAGAGATTTTGTGGCAACAAAAATGCTGATTTGTGAACAGTTTCCTGAAGCATTTTAAATGCCTTGTTTATTTTTCAAAACTAAAAAACTGCTTTATTTAAGGTAAGAGAACCAATTAGCATGTGACGGCTATCCCGTAGGGGGGAAGTACCTTCAGTGCACCTGTAGGCATTACTTTAAGGTTCTTGCAGCGTCCCTTCATCCCCTGGCGTCGACTCCATTCATTCATTTCACTGTACCTCCACTCACATTCTCTTTCTTCCATCGTAATTTCCTCAACCCTCGACTAACATTTTATTCACAGTGCTTCAACTGCTTTGAGGCTTTCCGTTTCAGCGCTCAGTGAAGTGACCTCCTCACAGGTCCCAGCACTTGGCCTTTGGCCTCATTTCTATATTCTCCGTGACGGCCTTCCCTTAGGGAGCAGATCTTTTGTAAATTGCGCTTTGCTGATGAACAAAGACTGGTTTCTAGTTCAAACATGAGCAGGTTTAAGAAATCCTTCCCATTTCATGGCGGCCATTTGGAGAATCCCTCTCAGTCAGTCCCTCAACAGGAACCCCTGACTCTGTTCAGTGGATCGTTTCATTGCAGTGTCGTGCTCCTTAGCTTCAAGGTCTCATTTCTGTTGTGTTGTGTGTTTGTTTTTGTCAGGATCTAGATAAACTGAAAGGAATAATAATAAGCAGTTAAAGGGAATGCTTATTATATCAGAGGATGACACTCAATGTCAGTAGACTGATGGATTTTATAAAGGATGAGGAACATCCAAAGCTTATTTTCAACTCTTTTATTTTAACGGTTTGGTACTAATCTGGTACCATCTTCAAAAAATTGGCTGAAACGAGTAAAAACATGGATATGGTAAAAGTATATACAATATCAAAATTATTAGATACAATAAGGGTCAAAAATAAAAAGAAAAACCTGCAATTTGAAAAATTTTAAAAATTAGGATGTGATATCGTAACTTAAAATTTTAGGTTTTTCTTTTAATTTTAGACCCTTATTGTATTTTGTAATTTTAATATTGTATATACTTTTACCATATCCACGGCTTTTGCTCATTTCAGCCAATTTTTTGAAGATGGTCCCAGATTAGTACCAAAATGTTAAAATAAGCCAGTTGAAAAAATGCTTTGGATGTTCCCCGTCCTAAAATCCTTCAACCTGCTTAGATTGCCAGCCAAAGTCTATCTACCCCAGTTAAGACAACACTAAACACTACCTCATTACAGAAGGTGTTTTATGGTCAACTGAAGTTTGCCCTCCTGTATCAGGGTGGCATTCGACTTTGATAGCAAGTTGTCGTTGCCTGTGATTCCCAACTTTGTCTTTGAATGAATACTGATCTGGGAACTGTACTGGGAGTGACTGATCTGTATGACAAGGTTGTGAAGACTATCATTTTAATAATCCGGTCTGTATCACACACTTCATCTATCATATATTCACATTTCATTGAATGTTTTGCATGTGAGTGAGTGAGTGAGTGAGGGTATTTGTAGGTAAATACATGTGATATATATATATTGAAGAGCTACACATCAAGATGACTGATGATGGCAGTGGTTTCCTTTTGAGGCGTTTCCCTGTGGTTCATCTTGCAACATTTAGGGTTTTTTTATTATTGGTAAAATGTTTGTATGGTTTTGTGTATGCCATTGTTTTCCTCAGGTGATTTCATGCTGAAGGGAAGTCTTCTTCAGATGAGTTTATATCTACTGAAGTAAATTGACTGTAGCATTGTGTTTAGGCCGAGATTATATGTATCTTGAATGTCAGACATTTTTTTTTGTACTTATTTGCAAGTTAGTGGTCTTCAGTCCAGTGTTTGTTTGTGAGAGTTCCTTTTCTGCTGCGCTCAAGTGTCTCTTCTCTCTCCAGGATGTCGTCAGATAGATGCACAGAAGATTCTAAAATGACTACCTGTAGACCACACCCCCCCAACTCGAAGATGCATCTAGCCAAGTATAACAAAACTGTGAAATTACCAAGAAAATGCCTCATGTCCTGACTGTGGAACTCGACATTTGCAGCTGATGTTTTTGGTTTTCACTTGTCAAAGGTCATTGGAACAGTGTTGGCAATGAGGCAAATATTTTAGCTATCTGCATAGCATTAGTTTTTGTCCTAAATGATCTCACCCAAGTAACTTCTCCCTGGCTGACCCACTGTTACTGCAAATACAACCATCTGCTTTACCAAACCCTGAATTACTTTCTTGTTTACAAATTTAACACCTGAAGATATGAGGAGGAGGTTTCAGAGAGGAGTTGAATTGACACCTGTAGTTTTACTCCTCTCAAGAGAACTTTTCTTTCAGCTGTTTTCAGTCTTGCTTTGTGAAAGTTACTTTGTTCCCAAGGAATCTGGGTTCATGTAGCCATGTTCCTTCATTCTGAGGACATTTTTACTAGTGTTCCTTGTGTCTTCTTTTTTTTTTTTTTTTTTTTTTAATTTGAAGGTTCATCTCTATCATGTATATAGGTAGGGGTCTTCACGTAAGGTGCTCTTGCTGCTAAAAAGTGTCATTTTTTAATTTCATTGTTCATATATTCTTGTGCTTCCATTCTGAGGAGTTTCACTTGTACTTTGTGTCATTGATGAGTTTCAAGGTTCATTTCTATCATTTAAACAGCTGGGAGCCTTTACACATGACACTCCTTGTTGCTAGTACTCCATGTGTCATTTTTAAATTTCAAGGTTCAGCTTTGCTTTTTTGTAATAACCTGAAAATGGCTAAAATCTGAGCCATTCCATTCTTTGATAAGAACCTCAAACTGGTTGACAGAGTTTCATTGGGAGTTCAGAGGAATTTTGTTTGTAAGTTCAGTTGTTCTTGAGAGAGAGAGAGACCACATGTTCAGTGCTGCTGTTTGAGAGAGCAGGAACACACTGTGGACAGCTCTTCCTGAATTGCTGGATTACATCTCTTCCTCTGTGAGAGTCATTCTTACCTTGGCTGTTTATAGTCTGTGAAATTCACTTTCATGGAACAAGAATGGAGGAAAGGCACTTAGTTACTTTGTCATCTCTCTCAGAGTGGGAATTATGGAAGGGTAGTTGGGGTCTAAATGTAAGTGTCTTCCTAAATCCCTTTCAGTTTTGCAATGCGTGAATGAATGAGCGTACATGCCGATGTTTGCAGCAGCCAAGACTTTGTAGATGCCGTTTTTAGTTGCGCTGTGCTGGGTAGTGACTATATAACCATGTTGTCAAATCTTGGGCTGTATCTTAGCCTTTATGCCATGGCCTTCTCCAGTCCGTGATGCTCTTTTCCGTACTTAATGGCTGCACTAAACAGAGTTAATTAGTTGATTTGTTGATTACCATGAGATTAACTGCTTTGTTCTTAGTCTGTCATTTTTTACTACCATATTTTTTTTTATCAATTTCAGTTCTCAGTTGATATTGCAGTCCTTGAAGGCTTTGTTTTGCTTTGCTTTTTGTGCACTGACTCCTTTATTTTGACTTTCTTGCTTGTTGGGTATTTCCTCGTTGGGCAAACATTGTGGAAAAGGTTATGAGGTGCAGTTGTGTACCACTGTCTGTGGTGACGCTGGTGGGTTGAATCCCACCGGTAGGATCTGAGAACAGTTGCTTTTGATCTTTATAAGTTTTAATTAATGAAGTGACTTCAGTTGAGACACTGGATACCTCACAAAGTTATTCTAATGAGGATTTTTTTTATATGTAAACAATCAACAATAGATATTTTGTTGGTAATATTTTTAATGATCTTAGACCTCTTTATCTCAGGCACCTGTATTGCAGAGAAAGTTTACTTGATATAATTGTTGGTCTAGAATATGAATTGAACAGTATGCAAGCAATTCGAATTCCACTGTTGTAGGAGTTCAGGCCCCTCTCAGTGCAAAAAGGGAGTGGTTGCTAGTCTAAATGGAGATGTAGAAAGGAAAAGCAACTGCTATCTCTCATTACTGTTGTACCTTTGACTTACTTTTCAGCATTGTATTCCTGTCAAAGCTTTGCCATGGGAGAAATTAGTTGCTTTCATCAGAATCTCATGTGCCTTGAATACAAAAAAGAATGTATGTTGAATGGTAACAGAAACCTTCGTATTGTTCCCCTGGGGTCTGTCGGTCACAGGATGTCTCAGAGGTGGTGGCACTAGTGCCAGCCACATGCTGCTGCAGTCTTCAGTAGTTGTCAAGAATCATGTTACTAGAGTCTTTTGTAGTTTTCTGCCATTGTTGGAGTGTCAATTTCATGTGTGAATATCCTGCAGCCTTCCGTGGAGGTTATCTGCTGAAGAAAGACACTGATGGTTTCCTCTGTTTCTGAGAATGGTTGCTGCAAGGTGTGTCTGTGCTCTTTCCCTTTTTCTTAACCTTTTATCTTTTGACAAACTTTCATTAGCAAAGTGATTGATGCCACATCAGCCTCTCAGTGCAATTTACATTGCTACTTTTCAAACTGCCATACATGACTCCCCAAGTATTTCTGATGTGTTAGGCACATGAATGATATTGATTTGTATCTCCAGATCATCTACCTGTTTTGTTTACTAATTGATTACCATATTTTATTTACTATTTTGTTGATTAACTGATTACCATATTGTTTTGCTTTAGTAATCTCAATATGTGCTTTTATTCCCATACTCATTGTTATCAATGTAACTTTTAACTGATGTAGAGTAACTGAAAAGTATTTGATAAAGAAATTTGAGAGAATTTGATAAAGAAAAATAGTTGACATAGTAAATTTTATTATGGTAATTTCTGTAACACTGGAATCCCTGTTAAGTAATTTAAATGGAACACAGAATGAACAGGATTGAGTAATTTTTAATTATATTGCATGGCTTAAAATTTCTGTTGAAGGACAACAAGGACTAGATTTAACCTGACATGAGTGTTCTTCCAGCCTCTGCTGAAGGACAACGATGATGAGACTAAAGGAGATCTGAGTGTTCTTCCATCCACTGCTGGAGAATGAGGGCCGGATGACCTGATTTGGGTGTTAATCCAGCCACTGCTGAAGGACAATGAGGACTGGATTTCACATGACTTGAGGGTTCTTCTTCTACCCACAGCTGAAGAACAAAGCAGATGAGGTTCTTCTACTTACAGCTAAAGAATGGATTAGAATTCTATCTACAGCCAAAGAATGAAGAGGATGAGGATTCTTCTACCCACATCTGAAGAACAAAGAGGATTAGTCTTTAACCTGAGGGGAGTGTTCTTCCAGCCACTGCTGAAGAGTGACAGGAACTTGGGAAACTGCCTTAACCTGACTTTGGTGATGCGAGTGTTCTTCCAGCCATTGCTTAAAAGACTAGACTTGACTGCAAACAACAGCCAACAAACCAAGACCTATAATTTTCCTACAAAAGCAGCTGGAAGAAGAGCAACAGCACCTGGTATAATTATCGTCCTTCAACAGAGACTAGTTCATGTCAAGTTATCAAGTCAGATACTCAAATAACATCGTCATTCAAGTCAGGAAAGATTGGAAGAACACTCGAGTTAGGAAAATCTCATCCTCATAACAGAGCAGAGACTAAAATACACACAATGTAAATAGCAGAACATTGTTGAAGAAGGAAGGCAACATGTCAGTCTAACGTCATTACTGGGGAGGGAAACTCACATCAAAATCAGTCTCCCACTCATCGTTCTGCAGCTTTGGAAGAGCAATTGTATATAATTTACATTGTGTATTTTAATCTGTTATAGATGACGAGGAAATATATTTTAATCTGTTACAGATGGCAACGAGATTTTTCCTAACTCAAGTGTTCTTCCAATCTTTCCTGACTTGAATGATGTTATTATTTAACAGTAATTGACTTGATAACTTACCAACATGAATAGTCACTGTTGAAGGATGATGATTGTAACAGATGCTAATGTTCTTCGAGCTGCTTCTGCAGGAAAAATAATAGGTTGTGGTTTGTTGCCTGTTTTTGGCAGTCATCTATTGTCTCTGATGATACTCGTTTCCTTGTACTAGGTAATGGCTATAGGTTGAAATTTAACCAGGTGTTGTAGCCAGCTCACTCACAGCAACACATCTTGAAGTTTGAGGTGGTCGATATCCATGAAGAGGCATCAGGCAAGCTGTGGATGGAAACTTGGGTTATTCTTTCTGATTTATGATCCACTTTGGTATTTATGATAGTTTTTGCAGGTGAAATTCATTTGTACAGTCCTTGTTTACTTCACTGATGTATAGTCCTTGTTCATATTACCTACCAAGTGGTATCAGTTGATAAGTGTGTATTCCATATTCCAGAAAATTTTGGACAGTAAGTTCTGTAATTATTATTTTCTGAAATAATAAAGTAGCGCTGAAGTATTATTTGTATTTTTTAAATAACAATTTACTAAATCTGGCTTTTTAATTTAATGGAACAAAAAAAGGTCACTGGTTTGAGGTTAGAAAAAATGATCTAAAAGAAAATTCATGAAGAAATAATTTAAATTTAATGTCTGCAATTAATTTCATCTGTTTCCTGATTTTTCAACATTTGCTAATAATGTGCATATTTGAGTTTCACTTGCCTGTCTCATTTGCCCTGGTGGCTGTCTGTCTGGCAGAGTTACTATTCATTTCTTCAGGACACCACTGTCTGCCTCAAAGACATTCATTCACAGCCACTTTCCTGAAAGAGGTCAAAGGAACTGTCACTATAATGCCAGCTATAAGAAGACGAAAACATTCATGTCTTTATCATCGATTGTACTGGCACTGAATCTATATAAATATTTTTGACATCTGAAATTGTTACTGACTACTATTTAACACACCAGAAATTCATTTATCGCTAGTGACTTTCACTGCTGACTGTACTATTGTAATACAAACTGTTTCAATATATTGAAAGTGTACAAGAAAAGAAAGATCAATATTGCACCAGTATTGAGGGAAGGAAGACTTTTCTGAATGTGGAATAAACTCTACAGTTCAATTAATTTTTAATTATAAACTGAATACGTCACAAGTTAGGATTGAAACATTCAGTTTGAAATGTGACCCTGTGCTGAAATGCAGACTTGTGAAAATTGTGAATCTGTTCAAATGCTCAATAATTCTTCTGTTCCTCTTTTAATTTAAAATCTTTCCCAATGAAAGTTAAAATCCATTTGGAATAATACTGATTAAGTTTGAAGTGACGCTGACAACATTGAAATAATACTGAGGACTCTCAAAGTTAACTGCTGTGAAATGATTTTTTGAACAAATTGAAGATAACTGGTTTGAAGTTATATTAACTAACCATAAAATCTTATGAAAGAAGAAAGGTAACTACCTAACATCTATTAATGGATGATGAAATCTCAAGAACGAAAAATCTGTTATAATCTTCATATTTTTGTTTCCCTCACCTGTTCAGTGTCACCTCTACAGGACTCCTTCCAAGTGCCTCACTCATCACATTAGTTGTAAGGCCTGGTGGATTAGTCCATATCTTCAACAATTTGTTTATTCCACATACTCTTCAACATTCACATGAGTCTCCTCCAACATTCACAGCCAGGTTCCTGAAGGAGGTATAAACCACTCTACTAGATGCAGGCTACAAACTTTTACACCAATTTTATAATTACTTAATATCACTGACTGTGCTGGTATGGAAACTAATTTCAATAACTTTCAAGTTCAAAAACATCATTGACTTTACTGTTATTCAAACTGTTTTAGTATCTTTATACATACAAAGTCATTCAAGTTTCAAATACTTACCACTGACTGTACCAGCACACCAAATGTTTCAGTAGACTGCAAGAGTATAAGAGCAAATCCCAGAAGACAAAATGGACCAGTCATTAAAAAGAAGTTCCTTTCAACAGTTCTGAAATAAACAACAACATTTCTAGCAAGTGTTAAGGTCCCAGATTTTAGTCAAACATGAAGCTTCAGACACAGACCAAAATATAAATGCTACTTGTCAAAATTGCCAATAATATTACCTTCATGTGCAAACATTGCTTCCTGTGGGAGAGAGAGAGAGGGATGGAGGCTGCTGTCCACATCTTGATATTTGAAAGGAGGACCATCACACTGAACTAACACCAAAATTGCCTAAGGTATTCTTGGAATTCCTCCATTACTTCAGAGTGCTGTCTCCTCCTCAGCAGATTCTGAACCAGGTGATGACATAAAATCTTGGAAAAGTCAGTCCTAATGACAAAAATAATATTAGTTAACAGATTCCTGATAACCTTGAATAAAACTAAGAAAATGAGAATTTAGATCAACATTTATACAGGTCTATCTTTCATATATTCTTCATTGGAACTATAAAGTTTTGCTGCCAAATTGCTACTACAAAAACTTTAAGCAACAGACACCAGGATCATCTTACTAGACACAGCCCCAAAGGGTTGAAACAACTTATGATATTCAGTTGACGCCAAAAGAGCCATTGTAGTGATTTAAGGGGTGCACCTATGCCCTAAGGTCCCATTTTAAAGTAATGACTGTTTCTGCCCTATGACTGAAGGGGTTTGCTTCAAATTTTTACCCTTATTCTACAACTAATAATGAAAACTCTCTCATGGGGAAATTTAGAAGTTCAACGTCTAAGTAATTTTTTTATTAATTTTTTTTTCAGTTAAAAAATAATGACCTCACTTTTCAAAAATATGAAATAAAAAAAATTTTTCACTCAAAAGTGAATTTCCCAGTGACAAAAGAAAGATATAGTTATACTACACTCTGTACAAGTTTCACTGAATTTGGTTCCATCTTCTTGGAGAAATAAGCATTTCGTTTTGAAAAAAGTAAGTTTTGAGAAAACAGAAAAACTAAAAATTTTGGGGACATGGAAGAGAATCCTGTGACAATCAGGACGTCTTGAGCCAGTTATATATCCCTATGTCATTATAACCAGTTTTCTCCATGAAAATGGGATACTTTATTGGGTGGCAAGTATTTTTGTACAAGTTATTTTGACACTTTTTTTTACATGTATTTTTACAATTTGTTGTTCACAGTGCCGTACACGTGATGAACAAAATTGTCCATGAACCCATCTAAACATTTTTTTTAGGTTTTTTTATTTAGACATAACACCTGAAAACTGTTAATACCATAAAATTTGACAATTCCTCAAAATCTGGCAGTCAACACACTCCTTAAGGGAATATTTACATAGTAATTAGTAATTCAGTTGTGTATTTTTAACTGACATAATACCGTTCTTACCTGTTCCCAAATAGAAAAGATTTATCAGTGGCTTAACCAGGGAGGTATTAAGGTCCGTAGCAGCAGGTGTTCACAGATGTTGAGGCTCCTCCTTCATATGCAATAATCTCAGTACCAGCAGCTAGGTAGTTCTGTCACTAGAGCTGGTTGATTATTAGAACCCTCTCAATCCAAGGATGTATTTCTCTTCCTGTGCCAAAGAAATGAACCAAGCTGTTGATAAGGTTTCAAATGATCCTGCTGCATCAGAAGTGTTTACTATAGGAACAGGGGTCAAAAACAGATCATAAATTTGCACATTTTTTACTGAAATCCATCATATATATAAATGATTAAGTCCTACCATTTTGAAAGTTTCTACTATACTCATTACTTACATCAGTTTTATTTTTAAATACCATTCACTTCGTTATACAAAATAAACACAAGACTTCCCTTTGTTTTTGCAAGGGAAATTTCCTCTTGTCTGTAACAGAAACCTCTCAAGATGTCGATTGTTTGAACTGAAGAGGTTTGTGCCTCACTATGAAGAAAAACCTTTCATATCCTCAGCATCACAGCTACACCAGAATAAAGCACTGGCTAAGCCACACTCCTGTGATAAAAAAGAAAGCATTTAACTCACAGAAAATCAGTGTAATTAAAGACTTATTCATCTCACAAAAATTTTTCGAATTCAACAGCAAAATGGTTCTGAAGCCAAAGAGCCTTCCCAGCAAGGTTAATGGTCTCAGATTTCAGCAAATTACAACACTTCCTTGGGCCACAAAAATGACTACTTCCTACAAAACTGTTGACAACAGATTTACCTTCCTTCATAAAAATGCAGACCTTGTGGCTCCTCCTGAAATTCCTACATTCAGGAATGAGAGAGACTTTATCCTCATTTAGGAAGGAGGGCTACAATGTTGAATTGACACCAAGCATACATCAAGTTTGCTTGTCAACTTCTTGACTTGTGCATTGGTTGCTCAACAAATTCTACACTGTGGGAAGACACCACTCCAGAGAAGGTTAGGCCTACTGACAAATAATTTGATTAGGTAACAATTCACTGATAACCTTGAATATATTAATCAGAATTGAATTGAATGAGGCCACTGTATGCTATGTGGAGGAGGCATATGCTTACTTTCTAACAAAATTCTCAAGTCCAGGAACCATTACCATACACTATACAAAAAATACTGAAGACTGCCATCTTTCAATTCTACACTAACAGAACTATGTCAGCAACTTCAAATGCTGATCACTAACAATACGTAAATGGTTTACCATTAGCTCTCGTAGGCCTTGCAGATGGGATGGTTTTCAAGATTATATTAATCTCACCTCATATATTGCAAAATCCTTAAAATCATCTAAATAGGATAACTAAACATGAAGATTCTGACAAAATTTCCCAACGATGTTTGTTTCTGATATCTGATTGACATTGTTGGTTGAAAGTTTGACAGACTCTCAAGATATGTCTGACTGTAAGTGTGGGACTAAGTAAAAAACTTATTTGTGAAAAGGAAACTTCTTAAGAATACAATAATCAATGAAATATCCTTGACAATCTGACAGGATATCTCTATAAAGAATTTAGTTGGGGCAAGCCATTTGCAATATGGAAATGTTTTTCGTTTTAAACTTGGGTCCTGAACCAAACTGGACAGACTGTGTCACAAGAGAACCAAGATTATCACAATGAGGACCACATCAGCTGAATCGAATAGCAATGAGAGCAGAGAGGACCCACTGAGTTCAGTTCTCTTTTGGGAACCTGATTTCTGCGCAACAAAGTCATTTCAAGTCAATGCATAATTCTGAATGAAAGCTTTCACAATTTAACAAGTTAAACTCCAGAGCATAAGAACAAATAAAAATGCTGTGTCACAACCCCGAGGTCACTCAATTGTAAGTCAGAAGAAAAACTGGAACCTCTTGAGAAACCTGAAAATGCTTCACCTTCCAAAAATGTGGAAATTTTGTCCTGGTGAATTTTCACGTGTGAACGGATTCTCTTTCTCGCTCACAATCAATCTGTCATGAAAAAAAAGGCTCTACAAACAGTCACAAAATTTGTACTCTCAAATTTCAGAGTACATACCAGCTACAAGTAAATAGTGTTGTTATTATTCAATATTATTATTATTATTATTCAATATCATTATGATTCAGACTGGGTCAATTCATTCACATGGAACAAGACAAAAGGACCATGAAATTTATCATAAACCTGAAAAGAATAATTGTCCATCTCTGGATCAAAATTAAATGTACAATTTAGATTAAAATCAGAAGCCAAATCAATAAACAGATGAATGTATATACAAATGGTAATGATAAATTAATAAAAAAAAGATGGGTATTATGCCTATAAGTTTTAATGCAAACAGCACCAAGACCTTTCAGCTCTTCCATGGAAACAAGAACACAGGACGCAGAATTATTACTATTATTATTATTATTCAGAAGATAAACCCCTACTCATATGGAACAAGCATACAAGAGCCACTGACTTGCAATCCCAGAAGCTTCCCAAGAATATTAGTGTTCATTTGAAAGAAGTTACAACAGACAGTAGTAGGAAATACAGAAAGAAGAGATCAGTTATGAGGAAATAAAAAAGACAGTTCAGTAAATTATTAATAATTGTATAAAAGCGTAATCAAAACACAAGGTGAATTGTTGCAGGGCAGCAGCGCACTGCATCTTGGCTGAACTTCTGAGGCTCTACTTGCACAACATCCACTTCCTGAACAGTCTCAAACATTTCTCTCACTCCAGGGTCTATGAGGTTCACATGCTAAGAACAGCAAACATGAAATCTCAAACAGTTTTCAACATCTGAGGTTGTTCCCCACAAAACACCAACATGAGTTCATGGAAAGTGTCCACACTTGTGTCACAGAGCAACAAACTTATTACCTTAACTTTACACTGCCTCTGATACCTTTCCAGATGAGTAATCAAAAAAACAAAACTTGCCAATATTATCATCTGCTTTAGTACACTGTAGGGCAAAAGATACAGAGCCTGTGGATTTGTAGCCATAATTACAATTGCTAAACTTCAAAAGCCTTGTGTTTTCTGCAAATTATCTCCAGTGTCTAGTTATGCAAGTCCTGAAGATGTATAATTATACAAAGACCCGATTGTTTTGACTGCATTCGTGGAGGCTGCTGTTTTAACAGAGAATTCATTTTAAACATTACTAAGAAATAGAACTAAAATACAAAATTTAAGCCACTGGCCAAGCACTGGGACCTACAAGGTCATTCAGCGCTGAAAGGATAAATTGAGAGTAAAAGGTTTGAAAGGTGTAACGGGAGGAAAACTTTTGCAGTTGCACTATGAATCAACTGTTAGGAGAGGGTGGAGAGTAAGATGGAAGAAAGAGAATATGAACGGAGGTGCAGTAAAAGGAATGGAAGGGGTTACAGCTGGGGGCCGAAGGGGCAATGCGAAGAACCTTAAGTAATGCCTACGGTGTACCACATGAGGTTTGCTGATGACGCTAACCCCCTGCAAGGTAAAACTGTACTAAGACACTTTAAATTGTAGCCCTAAGTTTGTGCCTGTAAGGGTCACTCAACTGACTGTATCCCCTGACTTATCTCATGAGGGTTATATTCCTGCTGCCTGGTGACCACAAAGCCCACAGTTTGAAAGCTTCAGAGACTTCTATGTCAGCCCCTGGACCATGGGCCTCCTCTCTTGCGATAAAATAACCTGGCCTGAAGGAACCAAAAGTATTTTTCAATATTTATTTCAATTGCCACAGTTTTCGTTGCTGTTAGTAATCATTGTTTAAAAACAACTGTTTACAATAATCATTCAAAACAGCTGGGATACTGTCTGTGTTCTTTACTTTGCACATGAAGACTCAGTTTTGTGGACCCTTGCTGTATGGATGTTCATGGAGTGTTTACCTCTTGAAGAATATATATAGCACACCCAGTAATATGAGTCACCACAAACACCCAACTGTCAGTTACACGTCAGCCTATTTATATACTCGGGATTCTAATAGTAACTTCACACTACCACTATAATTTGTAGTGTCACTCTCACCCAATTTGGAATGCACCTGTTCAGCAGAACATAGAAAATCTGAAACTGAAATCATTCCACCCAGAAAGGAGAATTAGGTGAAGTTACTAAGACAATCAGATATTCCTACAGCCACACCATCCACTGTGATATAGCTTGTGTCCAGTTGTGCTCAATTCACTGCTCTTTTCCACAGTGTTCTGCTTCTTTAACAGAGAATCTGTGGCTACATTCACAGCTGCTGGGTCAGCCCTGATGTCTAATTTGTTGCCTCATAAAAAAAAAACACACACACACACACAAGATCTCAAACACTGACTGGGTCAATCTATGAGACCATGGTCTTTCACAGTCAGACATTTGGAGTTTTCTTATTAAAGGCTCAACTCTGGATCACAATTTTTGCTTATTTTCCTTTATTCTACACATTAGGACTTGTATAATCACTCTTGTGATAATTCTACTGAACACTTTTTTCTGCTGGAATTTAATATGTAACTCAGTAGGCAATCTCAAAGCCTTTTGCCTGATTCTGAACAAACACCAAATGCAAGTTTTGAATCTCAAACTGCATGTCAAATCAGCCCTGAAGAAATGCTGACTGTGAAGCTGCTACAAAGATGGAAATACGACCTCTGCAGTCGAGGAGAGGGAGACTGCTGGATGCTTGCACAAGGCCTCTATTTCTGCTTTCTGCAGTGGAGACTTGGGCACTTAGGAAGAAAACAGAAGCTACTTTGAAGAGGTGGGAGAACCCAAGAATCATGGCAGGTGCACGAGAGGACTAATTCAAGGATGAAGTGATGGAGGAGATATGGACAGCTGCGCAATGGGTGAAAAACGGACTGTGATCTAAGGCATCTTGATGGTCTGGACAAGAGATGAGGAGCAGTTGACTAGAAACAGCATATACTGACAAAGCAGATCAGGAACCAGCGAGAAGCACAATGCAATCCTGGAGAAAAGCCATAAATGAAGCCCTACACCAAATTCTAATTCAGAGAGAACTCAAGGATCAGTTGCTAACGCTAAAGCCAATACCCAGAGACTTAGTGACGCAGAGAGAATGGGACCCAAATGGTTAAGGAATCTCTGAAGGTATAAAGCAATTCAAGAATTCAGATGCAGAAGACAAGGTTTTAGCAGACCCTGACCCCATTTAACACTATCAGTTACTAAACCTTTGCAGGTCCCATCTATCAAAGAGCTACTTCTGTGACAGGCAATATTTCACTTCACACACTGTCTGTGAAATTGCTAATCAAAATATGACGGTGCTCATTCTGGTGTCATTATTAAGCAGATGACTTGTGCTTTGTGGTATGCTAACTTTGAAAACGAAGGGTAAGGGTAACAAGCTGAACACTGCCAAACGTGTCAGTCAGCCAGTCAGTGCATCATGAATAACTCTCAGACTGGCTTTTGAACAATGTGTGTGTGTTATCAAGCAATCCACAGATTCAACATAGCTTACATTAAATACTAAAAAATGCTTGATTTACCCAATTATTTAGGGTCATACTCTCCTCTTACTGCAACTACTACACTTTTAGTATAAGCCTTACCTGCAGCATGCTACAGAAAAAACCATCACATTGAAGAACCTTTTCGCTCGATAGTTCGTCAGTCACAATACAGGATACCTGTAGGCAAAATTAGTATCAGAAGGTTTATACAGCAGATACATACAGTACCAATGATTTTATTGTGCACAAGGCACTTGCAGATTTAGAGTAATGTTCGACTAACTAAAGTGCTAAACACACAACAAAATGTCATTACCCAATTTCTATGTCCCTGTACATGAACTGCAAGAACAAGTTTTGTACAGATTGGCTTTCAGTCCTGTTAATGTTCTGGGTTCCTCAACATTAAAATGAACTTGAATGTGTCACCCCAATATCTGCTGATTGAATGCAAAAGCAGAAAAATAAAAATGGATAGAAAGTTAATACAAAGCTTTGGCTTTGACAGTTTCTTTATACATACAGCACACCACTGGAAAAAAGAAGGGTATGGTATGGTGTTGCTGTAGCAATGCCTTGACCATAAACTTCAGGAAGAGAGAGAATCATAGTAGCAATTTTGGTGACAAGAGACCGACCCAAAATGAAACTAGGGCATTCATCACTATTATCATCTGGCAGTTTGACAGGACCACAACTCTTATTGGGTTGGCCCAAAGGATTTACTTCCTGAACTTGATACAGCATCTGTTGTTGGCTGAGGCTTCTGATTATCTGTCAGTCTTTAAGGCTCATTATTCACGTGAAAAGGGGGCAGGTAATTCAGGTCTAATATATTATGTAGTGTTATAAATTCAATCATTATTGTTACTTTCAGTAAACGGGTTAGAGAAGGTGGTGTGGGCGTTATACACTTAAGAAATACAGATAAAGTATGCTGTATTTCTGTTGGGTGTTTGTAAAGCCTGGCCTCTCATTCTCTTTGGAATGGGACAGTGGTTGCTGTTGTGACGTCATGAGACAAATGGTAGACGGTTGTTGGAAAAACAAAGGGTGACGGCAGGAGGTCAGGAGTTTGTGACTGTGGTGGTGACGGAAGGTTGTGAGCGCTCTCAGATATGGTTTGTCGCTTGGGTTCGTAAGTCTTTCTCTTGTTTACTGAAGTCAAGAGCTGACTTAGGAGAACAATAGAACATCAGAAGGTCAATATAAATTAAATAATGTTTATATACTGTATTAGTTAGGCTATGTGTGGATTCAGTTTCGACATCTGCACGAGAGACGTGTGACTGTTGGTCTTGACCTGCATTGTCTACATACAGGAAGGCTTTGGGTCAAGTATGAGGTCATAGGCCTCCTGGTGCGGCACATTTGAAAGAGATCCATTCTTTGGTGCGAAGAATGCGGATTGCATCTGCTCTTACTTGCTGCAAGGTTCATTATTCCAAATATTCTTTAGTTTATTCATGATAAAGGGTTTTAGAGATGTTAAGTAAACTCTAAATGGAACTGGCACCTTTGATCTGGTCAGAGAACAGGCAAACTGTGCACTTAGTATCTGAGGCAGCTGAACTACTTCAGAACAAAGTGCAGCCAGAAGAAAAGCTCATTATTTTTGTTTACTAAATGGGGGAGGAAATTTAGGCCAAGTTATACATTCATATATACGCTACCAGTAGGGGAATGCATCTGCTCTCACATTATAGCTATCTAGAGGACATCGTGAACAGAATAGTTTTTAGTCAAGAAAGCTTCATTGATTCCTAAGTTGCTGATACTGAGGAAAGCATTTCCATATGTTAGAACTTTGTTCTTTTTTTTTCCTTTATCTTTAGTTTACCCCATTTTGTTATTTATTTTAGTTTCCCCATCAGGGTTTTGAGTTTTCTTCCCCCACATTATTTTGAGTTTCCATTCCTGTTTGGATCCTTGGCCTGGTTTTTCTCAGAGTCCTGTTTTTGGTTTCCTTGGACTTCCGAGGTGTAATCTTAAGTCCCTGTGCCCTAGTAGAGCAGTCTAGTTCTGGCCCCCATGTTGGTACATTTGGATTACAGCAAGTTCACACCTACATTCTGCAAATATTTGCTTTTCCTTCTCAATGATATACTGTTGCAATGCTGCTGCCTCATCTTGCTGTAGCCTTGGGCCAGTATCTGCCTGGGGGACCTCGCTGTGAGCAGGTGTAAGTCTATTACTTGATTCTGGTGATGTAAGAGAGACGTGGACCTTTTGTGTGGAGGTCATTCCTTTGGTCTGCAGACTTTAAAGTATAGTGGGGGAGCCCTTCCCGCCTTGCCTTTCTCCATTACGTCCCACTGGATCAAGAGGCAGTTCCTCATATAAGGATTTTTGTGGAGCTTAAAACTCTTAGTGGCCACTTTGTCTTTGTTAGGGCATCTTAGTTTTGTTCATTGTTAGGCTTCGTTCTGGCCGTTATTTTCTCCTTTCTTTTGGGACCCTCCTATTTTTGAGAATGTATGTTTTTGGTTTCTCTAATTAATAGTAGGGGTGTTTTGCTCAAATTATTATTGTATTCATAGTAATTGTGTGAATGTTATTCATATATTGATGTATCTGTAGTGGTTCCGCAGTCATTTCTATCTTTATTGTGTTGTAAATATATTATAATATTCTGACTTTTGGTATTTGTATCACTCTCTGTTAATATTTGCACACTGACTGTTATCTCACCTATCGTGACTTTAACTTTGGAGAACACCTGATGAAACTAATGGTTTTCTGCATAGTCTGGTATATGTGCGATAGCCCTTAGAGAAAGGTCCTGACACCTCCTGCGGGGCATTCAAGCTGGGGACTTTTGGGTTACTGATGGATTTGTTCTTGATGAATATTAAATCTTGTTTAATATCTAATGCAGATTTGATTTTGTGTCGACCTGCATTCTCTGCTTCAGGGATCAGGTCAAGTGGGGTATTCATCAAAAAAGCCAGGAGTGACGTGTGTGAACAATTTGATGATGGGATATTACTACTCCAGTGTGGCATTCCTTTTGCGATACAGAACACCCAAACACAACATTTATTCAGTCTGCTCTGATGCCACTGATGGTCAACACAATTTTCCTTGCAGATACAACTGCAAAAGAGCCAAGGAATCAGGAGAAGGAGAATTTAGTTACAATTAACTGATCTGTGATTAAAAACAACGTCAATTGTTATTCACAAGCCTGTTACTTTATCTTAAACAGGAGGATGCTGAGCTGCTGTTGCACTGCCAACCAGGTGAAAGGATCCTGAGGAAACCAAGGCAGCTCCCTGGAGGATAGTCAGGAATAGAGAAACTCAAAATTCCATTCCAAGGGCAAACGGAGTCAGGAGCTGGACTGCCATTCTTCCAGAACAAGCGGATAACTTCAGAAAGTGAGACAGATGGAAACCTCAGCAGATTGCCGATACAGAAACTTGCCTGTTGTAGCCACTGAGCTCAAGCAACTGAAGAAGAATCTCTACCGATAGATAATGCAACTAAAGAATAGCCTGAGAAATGTGAAATGCACAAGTTGAAACCGAACAAGATATTTTTTACTTATTTAATCAGAACTGAGCATAAATAACAGCTGTAACTTACTGAAATGCAGGATTTTTAACCAAATTTCAGAAAAGAGACCAAACCTAAAGTGAATCTTGCTAAAAAAAATTGTATAAACAAACCAGTCTATTAAAATGGTTGAAGGGAGGCAGGAACTTGAAAAGTGTCTGAGAAGACAAAATCAGAAGTTGACCATGAAGTAACCTGGTAGCTGTGAAGTCTGGGGTCATAAAGCCTCCTACTAGCCACCTATGGAAAGAGTTCCACCTTAAAATCTGCGAAGCTGCTGCTAACCTAATATGACAAAGCAAACACTGATGTAAAAATGCTTACTGTGATGACCATCTATAACCTCAGAGGAAACTGCACACAGGCCACCTACTAGTGTTCTCCTTTTTGCTTCTAGTGGATTATAGTGTCTAAAACGTCACACGAAGAAGGCCAGGGTAATGTAATGGGCTTGTAACAGGCAAAAGCGAATAATAAACAAAGAAACATTTTAGAGAGTAGTTGATAACATTTGCTGCTGCTTCTCAAAGAAATCATCTTAAAACCAAGGTACAAATACTTGTACATACCTTGACCTATTCTTGAGAGTTAATAACAGTCTTCAAAAAACAATGATCATTGATGCATTACCACTCTTGACAGCTTAAATCTCAAAATGTACAGTATAAAATTGTGAAAAAAAACCCACAAAAATGAGGTTTGTTTTAGCTACAAAATTAAACATTAATATGTAAAAAATTAACTACAATTCTTCTGAACATAGTGATCAATAGTCATGGCCACTATTTCTAATTGCAATGAAGTAATGAAAAATATACTATTCCATTAATTGTGTTCCTTTAACTAAAGAAGAAGAGGCATAACAGAAGTGCCAAATTTTGCAACAAAATGATGCAAATGAAAATACTAAAATAAACATATACTGTTAAAACGAAATGACTTACAAATAACTGAAGAAATAAATTATTCCATCACTAAAATATAAGATCAGGCAATGTAACAATTCTGGTGTCCATTATTTCAACAGAACCACAAAGTCACCTTGCTAGAACTCCACATGGCTTGCCTGAGGAAGCTTTCTTAAATTCTTACAACCTGTGATAGATTATTATTACATGAGGTAGACTACTACAAACTGAGGTTGATTATTATGAAATGAGACAGATTAGACCAATCGCTGGAACAAAACACCTGACTCTCCTGGGGCTGAGTATTTTGACAACATTTCTGGACAGAAGGGCTACAACTCTCGAATTTTCAACTCAACATTATGATTTAACATTCTTATAAAAGATAATAGGCTTCACTTTTCTTCAATAGGGAACTAAAGGCCAACAGACAATGCCTACACTAGCAATGGCAAGGCTACACAATCTTTGAGAATAATCAAAGAAGATTGTACTATGTACGATAAATATCAAAAAAGAAAATTTAAAATCAGACAAGGATTAGTTGAAAAGTAAAAGGCAAACAGCAATGCACTTGAGGTCAAAGGGAGACTGAACTGAAGAGAACCTTTAGTACCATCTACCGTACAGCAAGTGATGCACATTACACTTTAACTGGTGGACCCATACAGTACATGGGTGGCGCAGATAACAAACAACAGTTACTGCTGTCAGCTGAGAACCAGCAAGACAGCACAGGAGCTAATGACCTGAGCAACCTCCTCAATCATTCTTTGATAAAGGCCAAGGGTCAGGGGAACACAGAAATAAGCAGAGACTTTGAATTCTGGAGAGAATGAGGAGAAGGGGAGGGAGATAAAGAGGCAGGTGGCAAGGAAAAGACGATGCTGTGGACACAGCATCAGAGACAGAGCATGTTTGGAATAACACAGCAGTAGAGAAAACAGAAATAAGATGTGCAAGGGAAACAGGAGGAGGAGGAGGAGGAGGAGGAGGAGGAGGAGGAGGAGGAGGAGGAGGAGGAGGAGGAGGAGGAGGAGGAGGAGGAGGAGGAGGAGGAGGAGGCAAGGTAGAACAGTAACGGCAATGCTTCAAGATTCTTCTCAGACGATAAAGAATATGAACTGGAGAATGCTGATATAATAATAAAGGGATCAGTACAGAATGCAACATCTGGAGAGTTTAGGAGAATCCTGCATGTGTCAATGAAGCAGCAAGAGAATTAATCATTAAGGAATCAACCTGAATACATGGAAACAAATGCCTATTCACAACTGGCAGACATTACATGCATTTAGAACAAGTTTGAAAGGCAATTTTTGAAAGGCAGTCAACTATCAGGACAGACTATCATATTTGGAACAGATGTAATGGATATAAATATATACTAAGATATACATCAGCAAATGCATATACAGTAAATGAATGTAACCAACATTTCGGTGACAAAAAGGAAAGACCCAAGTGTGAGTGATGGAAGAATGTTAAAAAATCTGTAAAAATGAATGGCTACGCAAGAAGAAACATGCACGAAAAGGGAGTTAAATGTTGACATGTCTTGAGAAAGCACTGAACAGAATACCCAGAGAAGCAATTAGATTGGGACTTACAAAGACAAGGGCACAAGAAGGACTTACTGAGTAAGTGCTGGAACTTTATCATGGCATTAGAACTTGCGTGAATATAGTGGTAAAAACAGCCAGAGAATTTGAGATAAGCATTGGTGTCCATCACAGATCAGCACAGGGCCCACCACCATTAATCACAGTCACAGAGGAAGTTACAGTGCAATTGTGTTAACACCTGTGTCAGAGAAAGAGGTCTTGTATAATGTTTCAAGAATGGAAGACTGGAAAGGAGAGCTGAAGACTGAAAATCAAAGCAAGCAAAACTAAGTTTACAATGATGGGAGAGGAGGCTAAGGGCAAGGCAAGGTCTGAAATTACATGGGAACTCTAACTGAAAATGCACTTAGTATAAGACAATGGAGAAAAGCCTTCAAACACCTAACCTCATGTGAGGAAAACCTGATGTAAGAATGTCAATGAAGATGTGTAAGATGAGTACAATACACACTTGGAAATTACTCCAAAGTTACCATTTATAGGAGAGAGAGGCTGGTGATCTTGGAACTGACTTGGAGTACATCCCAGCAGGAGGTAAAATCTGAGCCCCAGAAATAAACAGTATTAAAAATTCTCTACAGTACCCCTCCAGCGCCAGATGCACTGTTCTGTCTCTACTCTTCACCAGTTCCCTTTGGTCTCTTCTCAGCCGTCTAATTTCTGTAACTGTTACCTCAAACCGTTTGCAATTTGTAGTCAAGACAAATCCCAAGGAGAAAGTCCACTGATTCTAGAAGAGACACTCAATGGTCCTGTTCATGCACTTTTTTTACAATAATGATCATCTGATTTTCTGCAAAGCTTCAAAGCTTTCAGAGAACGGTACGTTTGTGTAGACAACGAAGAGATATGTCTCTTTGCTTCTCTATTATTTTCATATTAAAATCCAAGGCCACTGATGATGAGGCATCGTGTAACCAGTAATGAAGAAAATGACAATTATATCATGTTCTGACTCCCACCTTCTGTTTTCTGTTTAGTACAACTGTATTTGAATATGAACCCCCTATGGCCAGGGCTCTCCCCGCATATACAATGGTACAAAGACATCACCAACACCAGATGAGAAAAGGTTTGAAATACCTCCATTCATAGAATACACAGTCCTCTTGTTATACTTCTGTTTAATGCTCACAACAGAGCAGTTATTTGCTTCAAGGGAAGTGAGACCCATGTGAGTGATTATACTGTACCCATTCTTAGTTTGATTTGGGGGCCCAGTGTTTCATAGTACTGTACTGTAAAGTTGCTTTTTCTTCCTAAAAGGAAATATCCATGAATGACACCACATTTCTCAGTTACAAGGCAATGCAAAGACACTTTACCACACTACTTCACCTTAGTTTGATACAAAGCCTTGTGCTATTTTCAATTACCTTACAGATAAATTGTACAGTCTAGGCGGGGTCTAAGGCCCAAAAAATACAGTGCCTCTCATATAACAATAAAGAAGAATTTCCTTCTTGTTGGCACTGACAGAGAAACCTACAGGATATAAGGAACAGATATATGAAAGGAAATGCTTAAAGGTGTAATATGTCACCAAATTGTTGGTCATGTCTGAAGTTGCTGTCATTTCTCAAATTCTCTGAATTCTCTTAAGGGTAACTTCGAATTCTCTTCAAGGGTAACTTCAATGCTACACTGCATTATTTGATTGTCTCGTATGCAGCAGTTAGTTACCCAAGTCCCTCACTCACATTATACAAATTTTGAGGTACTGTTATCTGCAGCTTCTGCTCAGAACCAAAACTGGGCTCTGATTACAGTCTCAACTACCATTTCAGCAATTAGTTTCTCCATGTTATACTCAGAAAACATAAATTCATTATACAGAAAGCATGATCAGTGATCATTTTACATCTGACAGGGCATTTTCTACAAAGCCACCAGAAGGTACTACAGTATACATATTACACAATTCTAGGCATCAAGAGTTTACTTCAACTCTTCTGCACAATAAAAAAAAAATACACACTACTTAAATTTAGCCACAGAAATTAGGTTATATACAGAAAAATGGTCTGTGAGGAGCAAAACCACTCTGCTTCTGGGGTCACCTATTCCATACTTCAAGTATTTACTCTACCCATCAAACATGTACCAATCAGAGAGGATGTGGTGAAAGTGCACTCATGATATACAAGTAATTTTTCAATTCCAATGAGCCTCTCTAAGACACCTTACAAATACAGCACCTGGACATAAAATGACAGAAACTTCAGTTTATGGTTGTGGAAGGCTATATCGTAATACACATACTGCACCAAACTCCAAGGTTTGAGAACATGGTTGCACAGTGACCAACCAACATGGGGGCACTAAACGCAAAAGCTGAATGAATGCGACCATCACAAAAACCAGCAGAGATAATTGCACACAAAATGCACCAAATAAGTGATGGTAAGGGTGCTGGCCACTCTTAACAACCCATGACACAAGTTCCTAACATATACAATGAAAATTCAGTGCCTTCCACAGAGCAATAAAAATACACTATAACAAAGATATGAACAACAGTTGTACAGTATAATGTATACAGCAAAGTGTGGTTTATTCTCAAGGCCAATAAACTTGGCCCTTATAAATATTATAAAGTAACAAGGTTTGAAAACATCATCCAGCAAAGCCCCTGGTATGAGAGGTCTAGACTTGCAATGCTAACAACTACTCTCTTCTATGGGTCACTTCTGGAATTTTGAATAAGCAAGAATACACAGCCTGCATCACCCTACACACCTTAGATATAACTGGAGTTACTCCTTAATATTTGCAAAAGTTAGAAGCACCTTCCTTTTTGAATCTGAAAAGTCACCAATAATTTAAGGTCCTCAAAGACTGGGGCATTCATCCAGCCTGTGCAGGCTAGCTTAGGCTACTAGACTACCAGCAACTAGTGGTTTGGCGCAGGAAACCTGAACTCAGATCAACTTGGCTTAAGTAACAAAAGTTATCATTCACTAATATATGAGGTCACAATACACTACAGAAGTCTCTTGAAACATGGTCAAAACCGCGAGACACGGACCCTTTAGTACCACCATCGACCACAAACACAGATAGTTTCTCATGTCAGAGGTGGGGTCTTGGCAATGGCTCTCACTTCCAATATTTATACAAACTCTTACAAACACTTGCCTTGTGCCCTTTTGTTATTTACAGTATTCTGAATAGATATACAGTACACAGTTCATTCTCGGAGGAAGGTTGCTGTCTCTTTGAAATTGTATGAAATATGAGACTGGTACCGTGTCAGAAATGAATGCTAACACACACACACACTACATGACAATTATGTACCTTCATGCAGCTTACGACATACTTTTCATTATGATAGTACAGGAGGAGTTGTAACTACAAATTTCAACACTATAAAAGCCCCATCAGAGGCGAACACTACAACCCAGACAAAAGAAAGAAAAAAAGAAAAAAGAAGAAGCAGAGACAGATGCTCCGCAGTCAACTGAGCAAATGCCAGCAGCCCAAACAACAAGTTTTGAACAATGTAATCGAGGTGTCTGATCTCTAAGTGTGAGAAGTCAACTTTCATGTACTATTCCACCAATATAACAATATTGCTGTTACAGATCTTTAATAGGATTAATATTACAGTACCAATAATATACAGTGTACACAAGAAAGAGATTGCACAAGTAAGGCAAGAAAGAAATGCTTATAAAATAGTGTTTTGAACTATCAAAATAGGCAATTATAAGCATTTTTAGAGAGGTTTTAAGTACTCACGGATTTGGCCTATTCGCAGGGAGGGGGTTAGTGGTCCCACAAATACCGGGGGTCAACTGTATTGTGTTTTTGCCTGCTGATTTGATCTGATTTATGAATCTTTGATCTGATGACCTGGCATTGAAACCATCAAGTTCTTCAGTACCTTGTCTTTTTCACTGCCAATTTTGTTCATTATAAATAAAACTGCCAATTTCATTTATTATACATAAAACATTTCTCATATGCAAAGGTTGATGAAGACAGCTTGCAAAATGTATAGTATTGCTTTTTGTGAAACAGCCGACCAGACTGTACCTGATGTCTGAGACACAGTATGGAATCCCCATGATACAATTAAACTTGGCTCAACCTAAAGTTCTATTAGCCATTTTGTCACTGCAACTCCATACGCCAATTTATCTGGGAATGAGTAATGGTCCCAGATCTTCAACATAATAGTCCATGGTCAGTAGTGTATCCAGTTTGGCTTTTGAAAATGCATATTTACAACATCTTTCTCTGTGACAAATACTAGGCACCTTTGTCATGCTTTTAAGGGCAGGTTTTTCTTTTATCACAGGTTCTGAATAAGGCCACCTCATTTCCAGATTCTCATAGGGGTTCATGAACAGCATCTACTTGTAAATGAGAAATGAAGACACGATAATAAAGATGCTATTAAGTCTGAAAAAGCTGTTCTCCCAAACTTACAATAAAAACACCAAATACAGAAACTATGAGCTCAATTAATAACCAAACTGCAGCTCTACCTAAGCTTTGAAAGTATTTTTTTTTAAATTGTCAATAATTTCAAAAAATAAGTCTTTCCATTTCTCCTCCACACAAGAAATGAATGTGCACACAATTTTGTCTGCAACCCTGTAGCAACTCCATGAGGTTTCTTGGGTATAAAAATGTTTTAATCTAAAAGCACTGCCATCACCTTGTAGGAGTCCCCATTTCATGCTCTGAAGAGGCACGCTAACTCCACTGTGTCACATAACTCAACTAAATCCCATTAACCACTGACTTTCACATATAAATTCAACCACATGCTAAAATATGCTAGTCATTACGATAGGAATTCATCCCCTTCAGTCCTGCTGCTGGAGGCTTTGACTGACTGGACCTTCCAAAGATGAGCCAAAGGCCAAGAGCTGAGAAAAATAAGGTCACTCAGCGCTGAAACAGAAACTGACAGTAAAATTGTTGTATAGGCGTAACAGGAGGAAAATCTCGCAGTTGAAGCACTGTGAATCAATTGTTAGGAGAGGGTGGCAAGTAAGATGGAGGAAAGTATATGAACGGAGGTACAATTAAAAGGAATGAAAGGGGTTGCAGCTAGGGGTCGAAGGGACACTGCAAAGAACCTAAGTAATGCCTACAGTGCACTGCATGAGGTTCACTGTAGGCAATAACCCCCAAGGGCCTTTCTGAATGCCAAGGACATATGATTAAATTCTTGTTTCATTATTCTTCTAACCTTTACATGTTAATTCTTCAAAATCTAATTAATTTTCATTCTGTAAAAATGAACAGCTCCTTCAGATATACAAACCTCCAATCACTATATTACGAGAAGACCCTGTCTACAACTGCACTTTGTCAGACACTGATAGAAAAGACAAACTACTACAATAAGGAAAATCCACCAGCACCCTCCTTCAAATTTAACTGACAAAATATTGTCAAAGTTATTGGCAGTTCATCATCACTATCAGAGCAATCTGATACAAGATATGAGGAAACATACCAAATAAGCAAAATATATTAGCAAGGCATCTAGTGAATGAAACAACTGCAATTAACTTCATAAAATCTATACAATACAATACAAGGTCTGAACGGTCAATCTTAAGAACCACTGTCTACCTTAATTTATAAAGTACCTCATACAGATGGTAGTGGTTTGGACGTTGGTGGCATCCCCATGAAAACGTGTCACAAACCTTCAAACCATAAAAGCCAGGAGTTCCTAAGATCAGCCCTTGAAAACCAGGAACCCCAGATTTCAACTCTCTATACCAGAGTCTGAACCCTGACCAGCCTTTGATCATGGCACCTACCCTGCCCAAGTACCTGAGCTCAACATATTCCAACCAAAGGACAAACCAGAACCACTAATATAAAAGGTACTATCAACCTACCAATTCCATTCAGGGCCATCAACTTTCCTAGCAATGGTGATTTCTCTTAGGTCCAGTTCTCTACAAAACATGGAGCACACCTAAAAATGTTAAAATGCTTTCACTTAATATCCAGAATCCTGCAAAAAAAAAAAAAAAAAATCTTGCAAAAAAAAAAAAAAAAAAAAAACACACAAATTCCCTGAAATGCGAGTGTCTCCAGCCAGAGCTCTGTCTGATATAGAAAACATCACATTATACAATCCACTTATCATCTGTATAAGACTGTGATACCATACTGCATCCAGAATTCTCCTCTAAGGAAAGTGTTCAAAAGGGAATAACTTCACTACCACCTAAGGTATTAAAATTATATGGCAGTGCCTGTAATACAGTACTGTATTTAGCTTTATATACTCTACTGTACTTAGTCTTTTTCCCATCTAGTTCTCAAAATTCCTTTTAGAGGATTTTTCCCTAGGAAACACACGAATGTAACCTCTGAGCCGGTCCAGTTAGCATACACAAAAATTGCTGTAAAATCCAAAACCTGATTTTGGAAACCATCCATTCATGGGCTAACTAACTTTTTGCTTTATTTCAGTAAAACTGAATAGTCCTACAGCACCCCTCTGGTTCTGTAACTACTGTACCAGTTTACGTGGAAAGTGTGCAGAGTGTTTAGTGCCAGCCCCTTGAGGATGAATGTAAAAGACAAAGCAAAAGATGGTATACAAAAGCAGAGGACATAAACAAAAAGCAGTAATTATTTTGGTAACACAAACATACATTTACCTGTGTTTGGAATAGAAATCATTTCAAGGAAAACACTTATATACCCCTTTGATTTGCAAATAAGGTTGAAATCTATGAGAGCATCGTGAAAGCTCTGTCTGGAAACAGAGCTCCATCAACCCCTACAAGGACAGGCATGCTGGACTCAACTCCACATTCAGAGTGATGACTTGTGGGAAGACCTGAAATAAATAAATAAGTAGAAACTTTCTGTAACCTTGAAATGCAATGCAGACCAGAATACCTCAGGGAATAGTTTAGTTCAGTTTGTTATCTAAAACTTCATGTTTTGGATGATTATGATCACCATATATGAATCTTAGGCTGTGGAGCCAACCACTGAAGCACTTCCAAAGATGGACAATGGGGTCAATACATACCTTGGCAATGAACACTTATGACACAGAAAATTTATTCTTGGGCAACATCTTGTCATAGCAAAATCAAAAAGGTAACCCACCATATCCTTTTCTTTATTTCTGACACACCTCAACGGTGTTTAAAGGACTGATAATAATTAAAACCTTTGGGCATATAAAGGACAGTGGATTAAATCACCATTAAATCATTCTTCTAACTTTTGCATTTTAATTCCTTCAAATCTAACTCACTCTTCTGGAAAAACTGAACAGCTCCTTCAAAATACCTTCTGGTATGAGTAAAATGTTTCTAGAGTCTGTCATCAAAACCCCTTTAAATTTTGTCATTCTTCACTTTGTTTTAGACCTTTTACACTCATACTTCCCTTCCCCCCCAAAACAAAGATTAACTAGACCCTAAAGCATGAGTTCTATGCTACAGTACTGTCCCAAAACGAAAAATCATGAAATTGCTGAAAAAGCTGGTTTAAATATAGTATCTGGCTAGGCTTCTTCAATGTTCAAAATGTTATTTTTCCTCTCTTCATCTGAGGCCCTCTCCTCCATCCACAATCTAACTGGTTCAGCTCAAGAGAAAGTCAAGTTACTACTGTGCACTACAAGAGCCGTTCTCTACACCTGGTCTCGAGACATAAACATTGATAAAAAAAATACTGTAATACAATAAAAAGAACTCTCTGAATATTTGCATTCCCCTCCATGTCACATTGGTTCTAGTAAACTGAGATGAAACCTAGTATGGAGGCCCATGTAAGGCACTCCACCTCTAAGGGTGAAGAGGCAAGGAATCACCTTTAAATCTAATTGACTCAACATTGTTCAAGTCCTTGGAAGTTAATGACTGGGAGAACAATATCTGAGACACTACACGGGGGAAAACATACCAGACATGTAAAATAAATTAACAAGACATCTGGCAGACAATTTCACAAACAGAAGCCATGCAGTAAAAGATCTGAAAGGCCAGTCTGGGAGACTGTCATTACTTAATGAGGAACTAATGATTCTTGGAGATGACAACTATCCAAAGAAGCAGCATTGCACCTCTTACATATTCTAACAAAAGGCCTCAACAAGGAAGGCAAATACAGTACAGCAATATTCTCTAAGCCAGTGATTCTTAAACTGGGGGGTGCGGCCCCCTAAGGGGGCGCCAGAAGCTTCCAAGGGGGGAGGAAGCAGGGTTGCCAGATGGTGCCTGTTATTTTTTTTAATTTGTGATATTAATTGCAAAATTGCCAAAAACATTATCACTGCTTCCATATGTTTTCTAATTATTGTCTCAAAAGATGCCAAAAATTCAAAATATAATCGATTTTCATTTCAAGTCTTATTTATGAACTGAAATATAGTACAGTGCATACTTATAAAAAATTTAACAGCAATGAAACAAAAATCTATCATTCATCCATATATTCATTAAGCAAATAGGCAACATGTTGTTTATAGTTTATAGTTGACAAAAATTTCAGGGGTAAGGGGGGGGGTTGGGATCTATACATAATGCAGAGGGGGGCGCAAGGCAAAAAAGTTTAAGAACCACTGCTCTAAGCACACAGCCTAAAATGGCTGAGCACTTTCTAGAACCTCTCAGCTTCTAGTAAATTCTGAAAACAACAAGATACTCTACACATCACCATTGTGAAAACACCTACATTTCCTTCTGTGTACTGAGTCCCCCAATACAGGCATAAAAGTAAACTCCATTTGACCTGTTCATCAGAGCATTTATATCCAACGTCAAGTAAACAGTGGCACAAATACCAGATGTATAATATCGTATGGTTAGCTCTTTCAATAGCACGCAGTCACCACAGAGAGAGAGAGAGAGAGAGAGAGAGAGAGAATCATTTCCCATTCAATCCCTTGAAGGGGAAATCTGATGCAATCATATTAACAGGAATACATAACTGCTTCAGAAAGCAAATCTTTTCATTCCATTCATAATGCAGTGTTCCATACCTATTTAACAGCCAGCAGGTCAATAATTCAATATGCTCAATAATATAGCAGAGTGTGACAGGACAAAACTACTGTGCTATGAGGGAAGGAGAAGGTCTTTGTAAGGTTATGCGTACATTTTCTATCCCTTTTTCTCCCATAACATGTTCAGGCAAATACTTGTGGAGCCCTGTCCCTGTCACTCACAACATCACCAGAGTACATCTACAGTAGAATGTGTGAAAGCAAAATTCGATCCTCTTGAAGGCCATACAACTGGATTTTAGAGCAAGCTCATGGGAACCATTCCTGAGTTCCTTTACAGCTGACACACTTAACAAACAAAAATGCCGAGATGAAGTGCTCATACAAATGTAAGAGTTCTGACGGCCTGCATTAAATGTGTTGATAATAACTTCACTTTGAATCACCAACAAATACAAATGGCATTGCAGAGGCTGTCACACAAAAGTGTCAATCTTTGTAAATGATGAAGCTTGATGATCAGTCCTTAAAAGCCAAGAGGCCCTGAGATCAAGTGTCTAATACAAGAGGTGGAACTCGCAGCAGTAGTCTCTGGTCAGGGCATCTTCCCAGGCCATGTGTCTAAATTCAGGTGAGTAGGCACATAGGACTGAACAGTGTACCAGTCTTCATATACAATGGGGTAATTACAGTACCTTAAACACAGCCATAACAAAGCAATAACACAGCACAGCAGAAAACTTGATGGAAACAATCACAAAACCTCCAGCACCAACTATCAGGGAATACCACAACTCTCAACTTGCTGTAAGATCTTCACAAAGCTTTCAGGGACAAACAAGATCTAAACATTGATATAAAATAAAGCAAGAGGTTACCAACTCCAATAAAAGGCACAACTATATCAGCAATGATCACATTTTTCTTAGTTCCATTTTCCACAAAGCATGGAGGGTACAGTACTCTCCTCAACTGTTAATATCCTTTCACCTAATGTGTAGAATCCCCCAGAAATAACACCTTCCATGCTATTAACTCGTCTCCAGCCAGAGCTCCATCTGATAATTCAATACACCATACCATATTATATTCTCCATATGTCATTTGTGAAAGAATGTGCCACTATTGCATCCAGATGTCCTCTCTGAGAAAAGTGCTCACTATTCGAATAATTTCACAACAACAACAAAGCCGGATCAAAACTGAGTAACAGTTATACACAGCTTCGTGTATTGTACCGTACTTATCATTACAGTAATTCCCTTCCTAGTTCTCAAATTTCCTTCAACGAGCTTTTTCTCCAGGTACTCTTTACCACAAACATACATCTATCTAGACTACAAATACTAAGTTGAAAATAACCTTACCAGGTGACTTTGGTAAATGGTCGAAATTAATCTTGCATGACATATGCTCCTTAATTTCCTTCTTTGTATGACCTTAAACCCCTCTTCCTATGGGGCTGGCCACTCGAGTATATCATCCATCCCTACATAATTCTACCTTGAACATTGGCATCTTCTCATCTGATGTCTCTCACCACCTTCTTCTACCCTCCATGGCCACGTCATACTAAAGTGTCCTGACAAAAAGAAAAAATACCCATTTTAGAAACATCAGAAGCTGAATATACCTGTTTCACAGATGCCCAATTGCCCATGCCAGACCTGGCCACCACCAAATCTAGAAACTAAAGTATAAGCCAGGAAATAGGGCTATATATAAGTTTTTACCAAGTTCACATTTCTATATTAATACACAGGCAGTTTTCACCTTCTATGACAGATTCTGTCAGTTGCTCTTATATCAAATAAATATCAGAAGTAATGCAAAAATTATGTAGGGCTTATATATTAACAAAGATAAGCAATTGTCATCTGATAATAAAATATTAGAAAATTATTTATTAGAAAATACCGACTTGGTTTCCAGCCAGTATCAGGAAACTAAATACAGTATATCACTGGCCTCGACCCATCTGTCACAAACAGCGTAAAGGCGAGTCCACACTGCAATAAAACATCGTATGCGATAAGTTTCTGACACACACGTGTTTTATGACGTTTTACTGGAATGTGGGCAACGCACCCTTACCCAAGCAGTTACACAAGATACAACAGTGGTATCATATCACCCCCAAGGCAGCTGCTAAAACTTCAGTAAGATAAAAGTACTTCAACTTTTAATAATACAATTTCTATGATAAAAATTTAATTGACTACATACAGACTGCTGGGGACATTTATAAACACACAGTCAGTCAGGCAAAGAATGTCGGTACCTTTAAGTTTAAGAAGATAAAGACTTGTATTCAAGGCTTATTCCACCCCACAATGCTCAAAGAGGCTCAACTATCACACCACTGATATAACCAAGTAAATAGGTACGGTAAATAGTGTTTATACTACTAGGTTAACCCCACCAGTAAGCTCTGAGGTAAATATCCATGTGGCAGACAGACCTCATGGTTATGAACATAGGATACAACCCAGCAATAGTTTTATACATGAATGTAATATCTGAGCCGGTACAGTTAACATGCACAAAAATTGCTGTAAAATTCAAAACCCGATTTTAGAAAGCAACCATTCATGGGCTAACTAAAATTTTTTGGGGTAAAACTGAAGAGTACTATCGCACCCCTCGGGTTCTGTAACTACTGTACCAGTTTACGTGGAAAGTGTGCAGAGTGTTTAGTGCCAGCCCCTTGAGGATGAATGTAAAAGACAAAGCAAAAGATGGTATACAAACGCAGAAGACATAAACAAAAGGCAGTAAATATTCTGGTCGGTGACTGTCATGAACCTGGGTATTGTAGTAGCCCAGTCTTCAGTTTTACCTTTTTTTTGTGTGTGTAGGCTGAGTTTACAATGCATGCAAATTAACATTTAACAGAATTTTGGTTTACTTGCATTCTAATATTTCAAACCATTCAAAGTAAAAGTTAGTTTCTGGTCCAAACTCCAATTCCACATGAGGGCTAGTACTAAACACAGCGAAATAGTGATTCATCTACACTGTTTCACCATGTTTAGTACTAGGCCCTGGGGGGGGCATCAAATGTATTTCACCATGTTTAGTACTAGCCCCTGGGGGATCGAATGTCCCTTAAAATATCCCTAAGTGCCTTTCACATAACTGAAACTTAGAAAAAATCCTCAATTATTTATATATATTTTCTTTTTTATTGCAAGAATTATGTATACAGAATGTTTTTCGGTAATTCTAAGCCGGCTGTCCGTGGTGAACTAGCCTATGGCAATTGACGTTTTCCTATGTTATTTTACTTGCTTTACAAGAATTTAAAATAATATTTTGGCGGTCGGCTGTAACTAAAATGTAATTGAATCTTGAAAACTGCATGTCTGTACCTGTGGGTCACACGCAGCTCAAGGGTAAATTACAGTTTAGCTGCAGCCGAACAGCAAAATATTACCTTCAACTCTTGTAAAGCAAATAAAATAACAGAAAAAAGTCAACTGCCGTAGTCTAGCTCCACTGCACACTATTCAAAGCTTTCATAACGGCGAACAAAATATTACCATTTCCGCTTTCAACTCAGGTGGCCTCTATAGGTCACCGTAGCAGAATGGCGCTGTGCGCCTTATCTGCACTTTTTAAGATTCCTGGCAAACTTATATGTTCTGGCAAGAGGTAAGATTCTTGTTCAGCAAGTAAAATAACATAGGAAAACGTCAAATTCTTCCATTTATTCGACCTTCTTTTTCGTGTTCCAAATGACATATATATAACAGGAAATACAACAATAAGGTGCCCAAACCTTTTCCCAAGTTATTTACCCCACCCAAAACCCCGAATTCCCAATGGGTCCCCCTTACTGTTAGCTATTCTCAAAAGGGTTTTACCACACCCAAAACCTCGATTCTCAACGGGTCCCCTTTACCGTCGGCTACAGTTCTAAGGTAATTTACAGCTTAATTACATTTGGCCGTCAAAATATTACTTTAAACTCTTGTTCAGGAGGTAACGTTCTATGCAAAAATGTCGACTGCCATAGCCTAGCTCACCGCGGACAGCTGGCTTAGATCTAGAGCTTATTATATAATACACTGAGAAATCTTTTTTTTTTTTTTTTTTGCAAACTCTGCCTGTGACCTTCAGCCACAGGCATTTTGAACCTGTGAACCTTCAACCTACCCATTGTAGATGGTGTTTAACCTTGTGAATATCACTGACATTATTTGGGTTCTGACATGACCTTCCATAGAGTCTTCACTTGTCACAGTCCGCAGAGGATCATCTCTCATTTTAGAATTTTCTTAAAAAAAAAACTAAAGAGTACAAGAAATTATTGTGGAATGCTTTCAATGGAAAGTTCCTCATCAAGTGCACACTGGGTATTCCTGCATAAATAAATTGCTCACGGGAGGAGAAATTGAAAAAATACAGGTATTCAATGGAAATCATAAAATAGTATTCATTACTGAGCATTAACTTTGTTTCCCATACTGAAGATGGCACAGATTCTCATGTAATTCAGTGATGGGTATTTTTTACCATTTAAAAGGCAAACGGTTTCCTGTGCATGATTGTCCTCTAAGAGCTAATGTTACAATATCTGGCCTCATATGTAGAAGTTTCATGATATTATTAACATTGAGAAAATTAATCCTTTTCCTCTTGACACACGTCTGGTATATACAATACTTTACACAGCCTTAAATTATTATGACCTATATATTTACTGAGTCACATCTGATCTACTGCTTCTCCTCCTGACAGTTTCCAAAGCGATGAGATTCAATCCTGAGATGACAGAGACAGACAGACAGACAGACAGGGAACTATTGAAGAACAGCACTGGTCTCCTACCTCCTCCTCCTTTGCAAGACTTTGCTCCTCCTCCTCCTCCTCAGTCCTCCTCTTCTCCAGACTTCTTCTTCAGATTCACACAAAGGGGATCATTCCTTCACTTCAGGACCTTCAGGCCTTCTGGAGCTCAGGGTCTTCTGCAGTCTTCAATACTAGTCTTGACAACTGACACCACCTCCTGCAACACAAACTTTCTTTAGCATCACAAGGACCTTCTCCCCCAACCCCCTAAACCCCTGTTCCCCACTGTGGTCCCCTGAAGTGCAGGATATAAGGGGGGGGGGGAGTATCTCTAAAACAAGACAAAGGCTCTTAATTATCTGCAGAAATGAACATAAGATAAATGTAAAACATAAAGCTTTATAAATCATATTTTCAACTCCAGAAAGCAATCATGGTTTTAAGAAGACATTTACCAAAAAAAAGTTTCTCAGTGTATTATATAACAAGCAATTCTAAATATCAGACCTTTGTTATATAATATATATATCCACCCCAGAGACGATGTAGCCTGGGGGGGGGGGGGTCACGCGATGTGGCCTACGCTGCCCCTTGACCTACAATGTTGGGGCCTTACCTGGCTGGGGATGAGGATGGGGGGAGGGGGAAGCTTTGCCCTCCCTGGAATAAAGCTTAAATATATAACAACGGCATAAAACAAGACAAAAGGAGCCAAAATGAATCCTACAAACGAGAGGGGGAGGGGGGAGGGGGAGGACCACATCTATGGGACCTGTCTTCCTCTTCGTTTCACCATTTCCTTTACACAAACGTCCCTGAAACTTTCTAAACTTAACTCAGGGACATATTTGGAAGTCTCTCCTCACCTCAGTCTCGAAGCAGAAGCAGAGCGACGGAAAAAGGAAGAGATTTTCCCCGAAACAAAGACCAGTCGTTGATCAGACACGGTGTCACAGGAACAACACTTCCTGGGGTTCCAATAACAAAAATGTCGACGAAAACATTCGATTTCACAGGATTCTTTTCCTGAATTCTTCGTGGACTCTCTTTCTGAAAAGAGAAATATTTTTTATAAATTAAATCTATTACTTTTACGTCATTATGAAAATTATACGTCTCATATTTTTGAATTTTAAAGTTTCGTTTAGGCGGAGCTTTTCCCCTTCCCTCTGAAGGATGTAGATAAGAAGGGCAACGTTCACTATCTGTATTAAAGGTTCAAAAAGTTTTATCGTTCCTCAAACGTCACTGTGATCCATATTCGTAATAAAAAGTATTTTAATATAATAAATAATTTTTCAGAAAGTGATACTGAGAATTTTATTCTATGAGAGTGACAACAGCCTAACCATATGTTTAAACTTTATTTTAACAATAGTTTTGCGCGTGGCAAAATTCCTATAAGAACGCAAACAATGTTCACTGTTTACATGTGGGGCGGTTTTTGTACGAAACCTAAAGTCTTATGAAAATATACTTAAGCAAAAACTCCAATAAAAACACGAAATAATTTAAGATATTTATTAATATTTGGCAAAAGACTTTTATTTTTGATAAAAGAAACTTTTGGTGCTATTTTATTTTGGATTAGCGGGGATGGTTCG
>JANJGK010004184.1:40000-65000 GCA_039081455.1 Macrobrachium rosenbergii | reverse complement strand
ATTTTGATGATTAGTTTTTCACCCCCTCACACTTTTTCCTGTCAAGTCTTTAGGTTCCATTTTTTTTTAATAATTATGACATTTCCTCGAAATATGTTCATATTGCTTTTTTCTGTTATGCCCTTGCATAGTATACTTATATCTTTTTATGTATACACAGGATATATACGCAGGCTTTACTTTCCACGATGGAGCTTTCGGTGAGGACCCTCGGATGAAGATCTCAGTGTCACACCCTGTGTTATTTTAGTAGCTGTTTCAATCATTCTTGATCAGTTGTAATTACAAAGTAACCGAACTTTTAAAATAGATGGCAGTTTTGAAAAATCTAGAGACATACGAGCATGGGTTACCATGAAACACAATGTAAGTATTTCATAAAATATTTTACAGTATTTATGCTGTTTTGCTAGATTGTTTGAATAGGACACGTATTAATTTCATACAAGAACAGATTAATGACTATGGATAAATTATTTATTATTCATTCGTAATTTTTCCTTTTCTGACCAGTTTCTATAATATGCAAGGTCTCGAATAACAGAAAAAATTCGAATAGCAAAAAATATAAATAGCCATAACACACAAATGATCCTATTGCAGGAATATCTCAAATTCGCAGGGTCAGAAATTTTAATACAGTCACACCGATTTTGGTGAGTTAGAAGGAATGTTTGTTTGTATTGCGTTTACGTTTTACGTTCTTGATTGTCACTTAACTGTGTTTTGTAAGAAGTTTACAATTTAGAATTTCTGATTGAGTAATTTAAAATAGTTCTCCATTTCAGTTTTCTGTAAAAGAAAACTATTGAGCTAGTTTTGTTTGTCCGTCCGCACTTTTTTATTACCCGCACTTTTTCTGTTCGTCCTCAGATCTTTAAATAAAATAAAAACTACTAAGGCTAGAGGGCTGTAAATTGGTATGTTGATCATCCACCATCCAGTCATCAAACATACCAAATTGCAGCCCTTTAGCCTCAGTAGTTTTTATTTTATTTAAAGTTAAAGTTAGCCATAATCACGCTTCTGACAGCGAAATAGGATAGGTCACCATCGGGTCGTGGTTAAAATTTCATGGACCGGCGGCTCATACAGCATCATACCGAGACCACCGAAAGATAGATCTATTTTCGGTTGCCTTGATTATACGCTGTAGCGGCTGTACAGAAAACTCGATTGCGCCGACGAAACTTCTGCGCATTCTTTACTTGTTTTTATTTTGCCATCAGTAACCTGTATTATTTTTCAAACCTCATCATTAATAAAACTATAGTTTATTGACGCTCATGACGTTGACTATACATCAGCCATACCACCAGTAACACATTATACTCCTTCAGTCATCCCAAACAGTTTATGCGATTATGACACATCAACGAATGATATTATCCAGTTACACACATAGGTACCCTGCCAGTGCCAAACTATACCCAATTTTTATACCCCATCAAGCGTACCAGCTGCACCCAGCGATTCGCTATTAGTCATACCAACAGTTCCCAGTTATACCCCATCAAGTGTAGCAACAAAATCCACCTTCTTTCCTGAGTCGGTCACCAGCAGTGCCTTTAATGGCAGCTAGGTCATCTTAGGTGACCCTGCAACTGGTGGGCTCAAGCCATGGGCTGACACATTGTCGCTTCATAGCATTTTCCAGAATTGGAGTCGAGTTTTCGTGCTGGACTGAAGGACGCTTTCTTCTGCTTGTGTGTTTGTTAAACATAGTTATTTGTTTCTTTGCTCTTAATTATACGTCCAGGCTTATTAATATTTATATGAAATAACCTGTATTTGTTATCATGTGTTATTATATACAACCCCATTTGTTTCCTCTTTTCTTTCTTATTTGACCAATATGACCTCTTGAATCCTGTTATGTTGGTTTATGGGTTAATAATAATAATAATAATAATAATAATAATAATAATAATAATAATAATAATTTATCGTTGTCGTAGTAAATGCAAATGTTGCCTCCCGTGTATGTACTTATGAAGTGAGTTAGCAAAAGACAGCTACGGAAATTTGTGCAGCAGAATGGCTGGAAAATACTTGCCCTGTATGTGCTCAGGGTTCGTTCAGCCCCTCAGCCTTGGCCCCTCAGACAGAAACGTCACAAAGTGGTCGCCTTTCGTTTTCATTAGGATTAAGATGTTTTTTGTGGCTTCTCGACTTACCTGGGAGAGCCAGTTTTAAAAGCCAGAGGTACGAAAGTGGAATTTTCCCACGGTGTAGAATTTAGAGGAAACAACAGGAAAGGCTACAAGTGCCACTGATTTGTTCTATATATATATATATATATATATATATATATATATATATATATATATATATATATATATATATATGTATATGTATATGTATATATATTATATATATACATATATATATACATACGTACATACATACATACACACACACACACACACACACACCACACACACACACACATATATATATATATATATATATATATATATATATATATATATATATATATATATATATATATATATATATATATATATATATATATATATATAAGGAATAGGCAGACCAGTACTTGAGGAAACATTCTTTATTGCGACTAGTTTCGAGGTTCTTACATACCCCCCTCATCAGGCATCTAAAAATAGCAAATAAATACAATGAAAGAAAAAAAACACTCACCAAAATAAAATAAAATTAAATACATCAGAACTAACTACCAAGAATTAAAATTGAACAGTACCGTTTAACCTATAAAAGCAAGAGTCAAGAGAGGAATACAAGGCAAATACAAAGATAGTTACAGGAGATAGACACAAAATTAAAACAAAGCACTCAACTGACCGTTCATTATTACAGAGTGATGGTTTTTCTCTGATGGAATATAATGTTTCAATTGTGGTTAGCTCCACCATCGCTAGAACGACTGGCTAATATAGAAAAAAGAATCTGTACTCAGAGGATGGTCATGCTGATGGCAGTGTTCACGAATGGCTCTAATGCTTGTTTGTTAAGTGGCCTGTTTGTTCTAATTGATCGGCCTAGGTGTTCAAAGGCACGGACCCGAAACTGGCGCTTTGATTTACCAATATAAGTTGCATTACAGCAACTACATGTATACTTATAGACTACAGATGACTGTAGGTCTTTGGGCACCGTGTCTTTGAACTTGTGAGACTTTTGTATTACATTTCTTGGTAGTTAGTTCTGATGTGTTTAATTTTATTTGATTTTAGTGAGTGTGTTTTTTTTTTTCATTGTATTATTTGTTATTTTTAGATGCCTGATGATGGGGTATGTTAGAACCTCAAAACTAGTCGCAATAAAGAATGTTTCCTCAGTACTGGTCTACCTATTCCTTATTCGACTCCGCTTTCCAGGGAATTCTTCTGTTGCATATATATATATATATATATTATATATATATATATATATATATATATATATATATATATATATATATACATATATATATATTGATAGGTATATAATGAAAAAAGTTTAATCTACTGAGGGATTCAGAACCGATGAAGCACGGTTTTTCAGCAACAACTTTTTATCAAAGCATCGGATAAAGCTGAAAGTTGGCAAGTGTATATTTTATAACCCTACCTAATTTTTGCAAGTATTATTTAGAGCCTAAGTTCGATAGTTTTGATATTTATAGAGTAAAAATGAAGTCACCACCGATGCCGGGACCGAGAAAATCACAGACAAGGATTCTAAAACAATTCGTGACGTAAACATATGACGTCATAAGGCTCCGCCCATCCACCAGGGTAGGCGTGTGAATGGATATGCTTAAATGCTTAAAGAATTTAGGCTTCGACAAATTCGATAATGGCCAGCAGGATATGGAATTGTCCCGTGGTTGCAAGACTGCATTTGTGCTACGGCTTACCACTTTGTATTGAAGCGAGAAGACCTGTGGCAAGATTTACTCTAGTGTGAATAGGTAATTATTTCTATGGTGGGTAATGGTTACTTGGCCGCCCCAAAAGTGCGGGCAGGAGCTGTTAGACAACACGTCATTTTGAGGAAGAGTACTTGAAATCGGACATTATCCATGAGAGCGTGGGACCAGTCATTATTGATCTCGCTAGCGACGATGAAAACGTTGATGATGACCTCCTCCTCGAGAGTGACGACGACGAAGACATTTTGGTAAATTAATTATGTATAGTGTTAGATGTTTTATTTGTACCTCTAAAACATATCTATTAAAACACAGTGATTATAACAATATGTTCCTCATTCAAACTGATTTCAATATATTTTCCTTTCCATGCATATCAATATAAATCGTGTTACATTTGATTGATATTGAAGCAGGTAAATAATAGCTTGAGCTTGCCCTCAAAATCTTGACTCCTACCAGTACCTTTTATTTGCAGCGAGTATACAAGCGCTGTTTAGGGTGTTATATGATATAAATAAAAAACCAAGAAAAATAACAATGGGTTACATTAACTGAAATAAAACAATGGCGTTGACTTTACAACTCTAACAATTGAGGGAAATGAGGCATCATTGCTTTTCATTTAAATTCTACTTCTAGTGACCGCTCCTGACATGCTGCAAACAGAAGGCTATAGTGTCAAAACCTGAGATAAACAAAATGGATTGTCTTTTTGTATTCCCGCCCTGAATAGATGTAGATCTAACAAATGAGCTATAGACTGGGTTCATTATGTGGATGAACTACTTGCACTGAATTATTTGTAAAGTAGAAACAATACGAATATCAAGAAAATGGAAGAAATCCAAGCTAACAACTTAGTCCTAACAACTGCTGTGGAAGTTGCAATGAAACCTCCACAAAATAATAATAATAATAATAATAATAATAATAATAATAAAATTATTGAGAATGATAATGCTATCAAGGGGACGATGACAAATCCTGCTCGCCATCATTGATATCGCTGAAGCCTTGTATGGGTATTAAAAAGGCCAAGAGAGACAAGGTCTACCCAATTGGATGTCGTTGCCTCCTGCCTGGAGTAACTATGTAGGCGATGACATATCTTCGAGGTACATGCTCATTGCGGCAATTCACCTGCTGATGCAATAAGGAAGTAGACAAAGCTCCACCTACATGGGATATTTGGGGGAAAGTGAGCAAACCTTCCTTTCTCTTGGTCTTGGGTGCTAATATCAATTAGTGAATATGCCATCGCCAAGTGGGCAGAGCCACAGTGAAGAGACGTTTTCCCCATATGTAAACTTCTCTTCACTGTGGGTGGAGCCTTATGACGTCATAGGTTAACGTCATTATTGTGTTCAAAACCCTTACCTGCGATTTTGATGGCTCTGGCATAGGAAACCCACTTTTACTCTGGTAAGTACCAGAACTATTGAACTTAGGTAGTAAATAACACTTGCAATAATTAGGTAGGGTTATAAAATATACACTTGCCAACTTTCACCTTTATCCGATGCTTTGATAAAAAGGTGTTGCCGAAAAACCGTGTTTCATCGGCTCTGAATCCCTTAGTAGTACTTATAAGATTTTACCTCACCAAAACCCTGAGAGAGGTCGTATGATTTAGAGTACTAACGAGCTGTTTGTTATTTGCTAGAGCTTTTCATGCAAAGGTACAAGGTTTATTAGGGTGGACACAACCATTGCGAGTAGGGAGTCCTTCTAGTTCCAAAGGTCAGTGGGATAAAATCATTTCAGTAGTTAAGTCTCTGTATTATCATGCTTGATTTAATGCTTGCAAGGCGCCAGCGAAAGGACGTTTCAACTGGTTTATTAGACCGACTCACCGTTTTCAGTATTAAGAAGCCGCGAATAGTCTCTGGTCTCATTTGACTTTTTCTCCATTTTTTATTCTAAGAAATTCAGTTGCCCTTGTGAAAACCTGAGGAAAATTTGAATTAACCTCCCATTGGTCTACAACTTTGTTGCGGGGGAAAAGAGAAAAGGTATCATCGTATAGCCCTCTTTCTCAGTCTTCTTTATGTATATGTATATGTATATGTATGTATGTATATATATATATATTATATATATATTATATATATATATATATATATATATATATATATATATATTATATTATATATATATATATATATATATATATATATATATATATATATATCTCAACGAGCAACGTAGCAAAATGATTCCAAGTGGGTTACTGATGACCAAATGCATCACAGGCAGTTAATTGAAGGAAATAAAAATGAATTCGATGCAAAAATAGAGATGAGAGAATAACTGCTTTCATCTTCAAAATAGATTTGAATGGAAAATCAAACGAGGTTGACGTATTATACCTTTATTTGATCAACATTTGAAGTCCCGGGTGCAAAATATGAGCTTCTACGTATTTACAATATTCATTTAATGATGCCAGTGAATATTTCAGTTTGATAGTATTTTATGGTCATGTTTTACTCAACTGTTCATTCATGTTCATACCTTTATACTTATCCACTCAACTACTCAATATCCTTTCTTCATACGTACCTGTTAATTCATTTACCTTGACAGATAACTGTCAATTTTCCCTGTTTATTTTTATTTGCGTTTTTACTTGTCCATCTGTCAGTGCTTACGTACTTTTTTTTCTTTATTCAATCACCTTGACCTCTATTCACCTGCTCAACTACGTCCACAGTTCCAACACTTCTACCTTTTGGCGTGTATGGTGAACTAACATACCTTCCTTTCGCGACGAATTGATTTTCGCCTCAGTAAAACTCAGTTATTTTCAGAATCCTGGAAGAACGCGCTGATTCTGAAACCTGAAAAGTGTCGTCTCCTCTCGGGTGTAAAGATCCGGATTTGGCCTTTGCATGAATAAAAGAGATGTTAAAAAAATGGTCAGAATACATTGTTTCTTGTTCTGTTTGAGGAGGCTTTTGTAGAGAGAGAGAGAGAGAGAGAGAGAGTATTAATCAAAGCAGAGTAAGAAACACACTCACACAATTCTGAGGAGCAAAACCTTAGACCTGTGGAAAGTAAAAATGATTTGAGTGACGTAGAAGGATTTTGCAGCTGAGGAAAGAAAGTTCGGAGAATTTTGGTGAGGAAGAAAGAAACTTTATTGGTGAGGAAAGAAATAATATTAAATTTGAGAAAGTAGGAATTTCATCGTAGAGGATGTGGCTGATGAATCTAGAGGTACTGAAAATAAATTAGGAGCCTACATTTATTTCCATCATCACCATCGTCCTGGAGTTTTCAAAACGAAAGTGGGTCTGCCTCTCTCTTTACACACCCACCCCCCCACGGCTTCCTTCTGTCTGTGTTTTTTTTTTTTATTATTTTCACTTAATTCCAATATATTATGTGGAAGTTGTAGTCTCTTGTTGTCACGTACGGTTGTGAGAGCAACCAGAAGGTTAATGATAAATAATAAACAAGTATTCTGCTCTTGCTAAAGCTGGCTAAGGTCTCTAAAGTTTATTTTACACACACACACAGTATGTATATTATAATGCAACTAATGATATTGGCTCTGCAGCATGAAGTCTAATCAGAACGCATATTAAGAAAATCGATTAACTGTGCACTCAAGTCTCTCTCTCTCTCTCTCTCTCTCTCTCTCTCTCTCTCTCTCTCTCTCTCTCATCTCTCTCTCTCTCTCTCTCTCTCTCTCTCTCAACGACTGATAGTATTGTGCACTGGAAATTACATTATCAATAGACATATTTTATTTATTTATTTATTTTTTATTATTATTATTATTATTATTATTATTATTATTATTATTATTATTATTATTATTATTATTATTATTATTATTATTATTATTCAAAACCATAGCAAATATTTCATATTTATGTCAGTAATGACACCATGTAATTTTGTCAGTTTTTGGACTTTCTAAAACAAGTTTCCACGATTTGCTTTTTTCTTTTCGTCCCATTCACGTATTAAATTGTTCCATTAAATGCCGCTCGGCAACTCTCTCTCTCTCTCTCTCTCTCTCTCTCTCTCTCTCTCTCTCTCTCTCTCTCTCTCTCTCTCCCCGCAGCCTTTGGAAACGTCGCTCCATTTCGTGAATGAATGTTTTGGTGTTGTCATGTGACATGGTTGTTGTCGCCATGCCGATTGATGCCCAGCGAGGAGTTATTTTTTTGTCGTGTGGGAAGTAGAGAGTGAGAGAGAGCAAACGTGAAAAAAGAGGAGGCGAGAAAAAGAAAACTTGGTGAAAGAAAGAGAGAGAGAGAGAGAGAGCAAACGTGAAAAAAGAGGAGGCGAGAAAAAGAAAACTTGGTGAGAGAGAGAGAGAGAGAGAGAGAGAGAGAGAGAGAGAGAGAGAGAGAGCAAACGTGAAAAAAGAGGAGGCGAGAAAAAGAAAACTTGGTGAGAGAGAGAGAGAGAGAGAGAGAGAGAGAGAGAGAGAGAGAGAGAGAGAGAGAGAGAGAGAGAGCAAACGTGAAAAAAGAGGAGGCGAGAAAAAGAAAACTTGGTGAAAGAGAGAGAGAGAGAGAGAGAGAGAGAGAGCGTGAAAAAAGAGGGAAGAGAAAAAGAAAACTTGGTGAGAGAGAGAGAGAGAGAGAGAGAGAGAGAGAGAGAGAGAGAGAGAGAGAGCAAACGTGAAAAAAAAGGAGGCGAGAAAAGAAAACTTGGTGAGAGAGAGAGAGAGAGAGAGAGAGAGAGAGAGAGCAAACGTGAAAAAAAGAGGAGGCGAGAGAAAAGAAAACTTGGTGAGAGAGAGAGAGAGAGCAAACGTGAAAAAAGAGGAGGCGAGAAAAAGAAAACTTGGTGAGAGAGAGAGAGAGAGAGAGAGAGAGAGAGAGAGAGAGAGAGAGAGAGCAAACGTGAAAAAAGAGGAGGCGAGAAAAAGAAAACTTGGTGAGAGAGAGAGAGAGAGAGAGAGAGAGAGAGAGAGAGAGAGAGAGAGCGTGAAAAAAGAAGGAAGAGAAAAAGAAACTTGGTGAGAGAGAGAGAGAGAGAGAGAGAGAGAGAGAGAGAGAGAGAGAGAGAGAGAGAGAGAGAGAGAGAGAGAGAACATGGTTAAATGAGTTGTAATGCACTTTAGAGAATGAATGAAAGATTATCACGATTACTATGACAGAATTTGCAAGATTTGATAACTGTAATTCTTGCTTAATATTTTGTAATTCTAGCCGAATATTTTATAATGAACTGGTGTCACAACAACAAAGGTCATGGACCAGGAAAAGGAGTATTTGCTACAGATCTGCAACGTCCATGCAAGTGCCTTTCATGAAGCATTAATGCAGGTCGTGCAAACCTCTGTATGCATTTACTTATTTTAACGATAAAATCGTGTTATAAAATATATTCGTGCTTGCCATGCAACCTTTTAAATATATTCACTTATTTTAATCATAAAGGCCTGAATATGTAAAATAACTCCTTTGTATTAAAAGCGAACATTTGTATTTCATGAAGGAGACCGTTTCTGTGAATTCGAAATGCCCACAGGATTGAAAAAGTGTCCTCTGTTCGTATCCCGGAGAGTGAAGAGATTATCCCATCCCGGCAGTCAGGAGGGGCGCGTCTTTTGAAGTCCAAAGGATTTGGGGGTTCGACCGTCAAAGAACCGCTGTGCTAATATGTGTGGACTTTTTCTTTTTCAGGAGGCAAAGGAGGTTCCTTCTCCCCTTAGCATGCTGTTGTATATTATCTTTGGGAGAGCATTTTCTGATCGCAACCAATTGCAAGATTTGTAAATCTTCCTTTATTTCCTTGGAAGAGTTGGGGAATGTGTTACGAAGTAGTAATTATTCTTTTCATGGTTTTTTAATGTACGACTGTTTGCCACGCTGACTGCCCCTTTCATTGCCTGTCACGACTGTTAATGGGAATAAGAGGCCCAGTGTGGACCTCTGGAGTCTTCTAACCAACTGATAAGCATGAATGATATGACATTTTCAAGAACGTTATAAATAAGCCGTTTGCTCCGTAACATTCTCCGTAGGGGGTAGAGCCGTCAGTGCAACTCACGGGGTGCACTGTAGTCATAAGTAAAGGTTCTTTGCAGCGTCCCTTTGGCCCCCCTAGCTGCAACCCCTTTCATTCCTTTTACTGCACCTCTATTCATATTATCTTTCTTCGATCTTGTTATCTAGCCTCTCCTAACAGTTGTTTCATAGTGCAGCTGCTTTGAGGTTTTCCTCCTGTTGCACCTTTCAAACCTGCCTACTCTCAGCTTCCCTTCCAGCGCTGAATGACCTCACAGGCACCAGCGCTTGGTCTTTGGCCTAAACTCTATATTCCATTCCATTCCATTCTCCGTAACACAGCCCAGCGCTAGCGTTTTTGTCATTCCACTTCCCTTTAACGTTTCCAGACATGCAGTGCTTGCAGTGCATGTTGCCATAATGTTCTTTACTCCCATTTAATGAAAATAAAAAAAAAATGACTCCCGATTGTGGGGCTTTTGTTTGTTTGGTTCGCTCTTCTGCTCTCCCATTAGAGAGAGGAGAGGCTGGGGCTGTGTTTGGTTTTCTGTGTTTGTCGTTGGTGAGGAGTTGGTTTTAAGTAGCACTTAATGTCGTTGTAACTTTCTTTCATTGTGTTTGACCCCTCTATTATTATTATTATTATTATTATTATTATTATTATTATTATTATTATTATTATTATTATTATTATATTAATCAGAATGTTATAGTAATAATGAAAATTATTATCATTAGTTGTTGTAGTTTTTGCCTTTATGTCATAATCAGATATACTGTTTCAACACAACAACAATAATAATAATAATAATAATAATATGTGAATGAATTTGTCACATTCACATCTCGACTTCCTTGCATTTGTGGATAAGCTTACTCCGGAAAACATGGAACCGAATTGGTAATTATATGAAGAGACCAACTTTTGCAGGTGGGATGACAACCCGCGCGTGTTCGATGAAAGTTCGGCTGTCGTTAATCTCAACTTTATAAGAACGATAGAGGATCTTACATACGTACGCACATGCGTATATATATATATATATATATATATATATATATATATATATATATATATATATATATATATATATATATATTAGTTTCACATGTGATATATATATTCTTGGTATTACGTTATTAAAAAATTATGATTTCGTGTATCCAAAAACTTCGGAATTTAAGTAGTTAATTGGTCACTGTATCTATTAGAAATAAACATATTTTAATAGATGCCCACATTACCCCTTAACCTCCCGCTTCTTTTATTTGATTTTTGTTTGTCTCTCACATTCCCCTTGACGTCCTTTATCCTTTCTCCTGCATTGCACGTCAAATGTTTTCCGTTTTTCCTCCGCTAAAAATTTTCATTTCTTCGGTCCACCACTCTGCTGTTGGTATTGCCACTTGCCGCCGTCATAAAACCACCTCACTCCTTGCCTTGTCCATGACTCATCTGGAAGTTTACACTTTCTTCTTATCCTCTTTTCTTCTTCCCTTTCTTGTGTTCTAGTCTATTCTTCAATACATTTTTCGTTGCAACTTCCCTGTCTTCCTCGTTTTAAAACCTCACTTGTCTTAATTAACCTTACAGATAGTTTCACTCTTCTCAAGTGTAAACTTCATTTACCTTCAGCTCAGTAATGATTGGATATGCTTCTAGCATCTCCTTGTCACCTCTCCATCCATCACTTTGCACGAACATATAATTTAACAAACTCTTACTGACAATTTTCTCTTTCCTAATTATATCTTTAGATATCATTCTTCAAAAACAGTGTATTTATAAGTGTTAGGCCCTTTTCCAGACATTTTCATAATACCATCTCCATTCCTATCTACGCCCGAGAACTCATTATCTGTCCGTAATGACAACTTTTTCTATCACCCATCCTTGCATTTAAATCGCTTCGCAGAACCACCCTTTCATGCTCCCGAAAACCCAGCAAGGCATAGTTAATGACTTTCAAAACATTGTCATTCCTATGTTATCCAGGCTCAGCTCTCTCTTACAAATTTAATCTCACCAATCCCAAAACGAACACATTAACAATCTTTTACCTGTTCCCAGGTGGTACAGCATGTGCTACACCTCCTTACCTCTGCACATTTGAGCTAAGCCAGACACTATCAATCTTTGTACTTTCCTTTCCCGCACACACTGTCCCTTTACTCTTGTCTAACTCACTGCCAGAACACCTATCATTTTACCTTAAGCAAATCATTTAAGATTCGCTCCAGTTTGTGAAGTGATGAATTGAGCAGATGTAGAGTATAAGGACAACCATTGCATTTTTTTTATGTAAAGATGATACTTCTGAACTAAAATACCTAATGAGTCAATTCAGAAGGTTACTCCCAGGTACTTATTCAAGACTTTTGTAGTATACTGAGGGCCTCAGGTGTGGCAATACCTTAGAGGCCACAAGGAATATTGGAAAGTGTGTCTGGTCCAAATAATTTTCAATTCCAGAAACCAAGGGGTATATTTAAATCGTCAAACCTCCGTGACGCAAATCCTTTTCTGACTCCTGTGTAATCGCTTTCCCGACGATTGTCTAATCTTGTGATCATCTTGAGCGGCCGAACAATCGGTTATGTAAACGAGCCTCTTAATGAGATGGCGAACTTTTGAAGGGAAACCTCCGGGACTGGTTTTCGTCCCAACCAAATGTCTATTGATGTTATGTGAGATGTTGGAGGTGGGATTGTTAGAGGATCCTACTCGGTCAGCTCTGATTAGGGGTGTTTCTTTGGCTTATCGAGGGGTGTATGAACCTTTTTGGGTCTCTCTCTCTCTCTGTTCCCCTCCCCAGCGCCTTTGGGTCTTTTAAAAGCTTATATTATTAATCAGTGCCGTAAGTCTTCTTAGTCTAAGTTTTCTCACCTTAAAACTCGAGATAATCTTTGTTGGTGAACAACTAAAATGACTGACGACGAGTGAAACTTCCAGAGAAAGCTGAGCTTTACTTTGACGGCGAAGAGTTAATGGTATTGGAAAGTCAGTGTGACTTCCGTGCCTGTGTTAATAAAGGCAGTATGACGAAGACATATACTGGAATAGTTATTTTGATGGGGCAGGCTAAATATGAAAAATAGATTCTTCAGTGATGATTTTAATGTCTGATAACAAAGGGTTAACGTGAAAGTAAGACACAGCAACAGGCGCTAACTTTGTTGACAAAAGGTTAACAATGATTATTTATTAGTTTCCTCGATCACAACGGTTGCCTGGATTTTTTTATGTTATTTTTGTGATGTGTTTGAGAGGGAAATCTTTATTTGTTTCTTCCATGGCTTCTTCGGCTTCAGAGCAGGGGAGTCTCTGATTAGAAAAAAAAATTATGTGACTGTAGGTACTCCTGTTATTTGTAATTATGTAGAATTTGGGGGGAGGTTTTCTTTGTTTGTATAATCGAATGAAATGGCTGTATGATTAGCAGATATTATATATATATATATATATATATATATATATATATATATTATATATATATATATATATATATATATATATATATATATATATATATATATATATATATATATATATACATACATACATACAATATATAATATATGTATGTGTACATTATAAATTATATAATATATATGTATATATATATACATACACATATATATAATATATATATACAGTAAATATGATCGCATGTATTTCAGAAATGTTTACACACGTGTGAGGTTGTGCATATGCGTACACGTCTAACACAATTAATGCCTGCATACTCTGCATAAACCTAAATGGAATGGAATAAAATATAGAATTTAGGCCAAAGGCCAAGCACCGGGACCTATGAGGTCATTCAGCCCTGGAAGGTAAATTGAGAGTAAGTAGGTTTGAAAGGTGTAACAGGAGGAAAACCTCGCAGTTGCATTCATGAAATAATTGTTAGGAGAGGGTGGATAGCAAGATGGAAGAAAGAGAATATGAATGGAGATACAGTAAAGGGAATGAAAGGCGGGTTGCAGGTAGGGGCCGAAGGAACGCTGCAAAGAACCCTTAGTAATGCCTACAGTGCACCCCATGAGGTTACTTGAGGTTTATGTAAACACTACGCAAGTGAAAAGGCCTACAGCCTTTAGTGCTCCGTAATGAAAAAATTTTGTCCAAATGCAAACCTCCAACACTAATACGCAAACGCCTAAATCCAGCACCACAATTTAACAGCTTGGTCTGAATCCTCTGACGCCACCTCTCGGGTGACGTCATCAGAACGAACGAGTCGAACGATTTTGTCCCAATATCCCAACGTTTATTCTTGAAAAAAAGAAAAAAAAAAGTTAAATTTTCAACGGGAACTTATGTAAATTCTCGTCATGTTTTGGTCCCTTTCTCTATTGTCTCTTAAGAGAAGGGAAAGTTTGAGGTCCCTGTATAAAGTGAATACAAATTTGGTTGCTCCCTCTCTCCTTTTTTTTTTTATCTCGGTTTGTCGACTCGTTGTTTTGTGTAAGTGTGAAAGCTTGTGTTTACAGCAGCTCCTACACACACACACACACACACACACACACACATATATATATATATATATATATATATATATATATATATATATATATATATATATATATATATATATATATATATATATATTATATATATACATATATAAATATGTATTTACATTTATACATACATACATACATATATATATATATATATATATATATATATATATATATAAAATTTAAAACGCAATGTACAGTGTTATAGTCGGGTATAGATACGGGGAAATTCCGCAATGCTGTAAGATGGCGTAAAAACATATATAAAAAAGTGAGATTGGGATATTTTTGTTTTTGATTGAAGAAGCTAGCAGTGGTTTTCTAAAGATCACTTCTTCATTATATATATATATATATATATATATATATATATATATATATATATATATATATATATATATATATATATAGATAGATAGATAGATAGATAGATAAATAGATAGATTAGATATATATGTGTATATAGGCTGTACCTGTCACTTTTAAAATTCAAGGCACAAATCATCAATTCCTGTCGAATTCAGTGGGTTCTGTTTATCCTTAATTTTAATTGATTACTCTTGCTTATGTTGCAAGGGAAAGGCAGTGCAGAAACTTCTTGAATGGTGGCTCGGAACTTCCAGTCCTCCGTCATGGCTATATTGACACCTCGTTTGGAGTCCTGTTTTCATAGTTATTAAAGTCACTCATTGCCTGAATCTGGAAAGGGAAAATAATAAGTTTTTAAAGACTACTATCATTAGAGATTTAAATTATTAAATCTATAAAGATTAGTGTCAATATAAATAGGATATAATAAATCTATGAAAATTATTATCAATATATAAATTATACCTCATCACTAAATTTGGAGGTAGGAACAAAGGTTAAGTATACCTTAGTTTTACCAGACCACTGGGCTGATTAACAGCTCTCCTAGGGCTGGCCCGAAGGATTAGACTTATTTTACGTGGCTAAGAACCAATTGGTTACTTAGCAACGGGACCTACAGCTTATAAATAATAGCAATAATAGTTGATTAGGATAGTGAAAGCTACCAGGGATAAAACAGATTTTCTTATGTAAAATTAATGTAGAATCCACAAAATAGCAATGAATATTTACCAAGAAGGCAGACAACGCTCTGAGCATCTCAGCTTTGGTCGAGAGGGGATGTTCTTAACGAGGTCATCCAATTTAGGACCAGATGCCCAAACTCATTCCGGAGGGGCGACTTCCCTCAACTGGACAACTTCCGTGATAATGACCCGATCCTGAAGGCCCTTATGAGAGGGTCAACCGCTGCGTTATCTGTCCGACTTCCGGATTCCTCCTCTGGAATGGGATTTGCAGTGCCCCTGACTCTTGTGGCTGGGGAAAGTCTTTCGCTTCATTTTGGGGAGGGGTGTTGGGGGTTCATTATGGGATGATTCTCTCTCTCTCTCTCTCTCTCTCTCTCTCTCTCTCTCTCTCTGTAGATTTTTGTTAATACCAATAGACATGTATATGTATATTATATATATGTATACATATATACACAGATAACACACACACACACACACACATATATATATATATATATATATATATATATATATATATATATATATATATATATTATATATGATCATGAAGCTACAAATATCGCTTAATATCAAATCCACGCTACCTCGGGAATATCCCCGATGGGGAATTATCACCGAAGGGGAATTTATAAGTGATAAATGGACGGGCACTGCCGAGTCTCGATCCCACGACACAGACGCGCATCCAGCGAATCTAGTGGACGCTAACCACTGAGCTATCAAGAGAGGTATAAGTTAACGCCGAGTCTGGTGTACTTTATTTACTTGTCGAGAGCGGGGAAATTGTACTTAGCTTCGGCATTAACCCACCTCGACCATGATAGTTCTTTGGTACGTTTGGAACACGCAGCTCTTTTTATGACATTTTTTTATCACACCGTGATTTATATACGATCATGAAGCTACAAATATATTTGTAGCTTCATGATCGTATATAAATCACGGTGTGATAAAAAAATGTCATATATATATGTGTGTGTGTGCGCGCGCGCGTGTGTAACTGTAAAAGTGTGTAAGACCGCCATATAAACACAGCGTAACCGTCTTTCTGTCTTAAAGACGAAAAAGCAACTTTGTTAATAATGGGATTTTTGCTTCTCTCTCTCTCTCTCTCAAGTGGCTTTGTTTATCTGCGCGCCCTAAATCTCTCTCTCTCTCTCTCTCTCTCTCTCTCTCTCTCTCTCTCTCTCTCTCTCTCTCTCTCTCTCTCTCTGCATATAGTGTCGTTGCCAGTCAACATTTTTTTTATGTAAATCGTTTCCATGTCACCTTCAGCTGATCCACAGTGAAGTATTCACAATGAAGCGACTTTGCATGCATGAAGAAAAGCAGAATTTCATTCGCATTCACTTCAGATTATCGCTTTGCAATCGAGCGCGACCTTTCGGCTATCGGCGAATGGAATAAAAAAATTCCGGGCATTGGTGAGTTCCTGTTGATTTTTTAGCGGAGGTCTGTGAGTGTTTTTGATTGCTCCACTGTAGGAAAGGCTTATTGTGTGAAGCCTGCACTTTTGTTCTTTCTGACGGCTGGATATTTTGTTTTTTTTTCTTGTGTGTGTGTGTGTTTGTCTGTGTGTATATTTATTAATTGTGAACTGTATAAGCAGACTTCGTACGGTTTCTTTATTTTCTACTTCATATGTAAGGGCTTGTGTTATCATACTTACAGTATATATCACGTTTAGATGTTCATTATTCTTTTGCAAAGATTTTCGTTCATAGTCCTGTTTATGGAGCTAATATGTCAAAAATTACTGAAAGGGTTTGAGAGGTAGATTAAAAGGTGATAAACCAGAGAATGATTTGCAGGACTGGCTGAAGGCCTGTTTGTCGAACAGATTGAAGGAAAAACGTGTTTTATTGTAAGCGATGTGGGAAGTGAAGAACTTGTGCGACTGTCCTCATTAATTTATGTATGGCTTATCCTTTACGCATTTCGAAGTCTATGTTAACTAGCTTTTGAAATAAAAGTGCGATGATAATAATATAGAAAGTTTTTCCAAGAGAAATTAGGCGCATAGTAATGCAAAGCACCATAAATTTATCAGATCAGTTGATAAGAGAAGAAGAAGAAGAAGAAGAAGAGGAGGAGGAGAGAAAATTACCCAAAAGGGAAACATTTACCTTTAGAGAAAATTCCCATTGGTCAAGTTTCATGAGGACAGGGTTCATGACCTGCGGATTTGGGGAAGATCGGAGGAGCAACGGGTATTTTTGGGGGGAGAAAAAAAGCGAAGTAATTTTCAGAGACTTTGTTGAATGAGTGAGTGGGAAGATTTATACAAATTTCAGGAGAAAGCATAGATGGAGTTGACGCTCATAATAATTCGAAGAAGAAAGTGAATGCCGGATAGATAAGAAAAAAATTTTGAACATTATTAAGAATATCTTGAAGTTATTGACTTAATTTTTGAATAATTATATTAATGTTTTAGTATTCTGAAGTAATTTTATGTTATAGGTTAAATTGATTGTAGCTCTTTTTAATTTAGTGGTTAGTTTGATTTGATTCAAACAGATTTCGTTGAAATCGAGTTTAAGACGGGCAGAATAGAAGCAGTTATTCTGTTTATTTATTTTATTGTAATAATAATCAAGATTACCACTATTATTATTGCGGTTGTTTATGTAATAGTTTTAATTATTTCATTATACTCGTCTGTATTCACATAATTATTCTGGGAGCATCATTACAAGATTTACCAATTTCAGATTGTTGTTATTATCATTTTAGTGTTATCATCATTAGTTTCCTGTCCTCCATTCGCTCTCTTCAGTTTTCCATCAGATCTCACCTCGAAGAATTTCCCTTCGCAGCAGAGTTAAATAATCCCGGAACATGATCTTATCACTCGAACACTTTCCTTTTGAAACTGACTGACTCAACTTCCCCATTCGGAGTAAGAAAACTTCGGTGTCTCGGGTAATCTCACGACGAAGAGGGGAGAAAGGGGAGAGAAAGAAATGGCACATAATTAACAGAAGGTACAGTGAGGGGAGAGGAACACTTGAATAATGGGACGCTTTTAAAAGACTGGGAGCTCGGACATGTGTCTGCAAAGGAGAGAGAGAGAGAGAGAGAGAGAGAGAGAGAGAGAGAGAGAGAGAGAGAGAGAGAGAGAGAGAGGCTTCTCAGTTATAATTATCCCATACTAAGAGAGATTGTACATTACTGCCTTTGCGATACGGAGAGAGAGAGAGAGAGAGAGAGAGAGAGAGAGAGAGAGAGAGAGAGAGAGAGCCTTCGCTAGTGATGAGATCCAAATGCTATTCCCTCTGATAACTTAGCAGTTAGTTAATACCAGGTTGTTATTAGGCTGTGGTTGGTCATACTCAGCTTTGATAAGGTCATGAATCATACCAAACTAACTTGTGAGGACCGTGGGAGTGGCACTTTCATGAACCGCCCCCCCCCCCTTCTGAAGGGGTGTTTGTGATTCAGAAGGTGACTGGTCCCTTCACATCAGTAAAACACCGAAGGTCGATACCATGGGCGTATGTTAACGCAAACTGGGAATTATATAACTTGGTGGTTTGTCGACTGTTGAAGGTCGCAGCCGAGTTGGAGTAGGTTGCAGCCTCGTCCCCTCGAAGGAAAAAGTATATATACATACATATACAAACGTACAAACACACGCCCAAACTCCTTAGAAATTGCCGTCGTGGTCCCCTTTATTACTGGAATATCTTTGCAAGTTGTAAGCTGACTCAAGTCGAGAGAGAGAATATCCTTCGATATGCTCTCTCAGTGCTCTTGTACCCTTGGAATAGACAGTTGGAAATACCTGAACCCAGAGTTGCTTATTTGCAGGTGAAAGAAGACCCTTGTATAGGACTGATTCGGTGGCTGGTGTGAGCTTTGGATAAAGGCATTTCTTTCCAGGGATTTGGGATTAATCAAAGGTAGGTAAATGGTAGATAACTTTAATTAAATCAGCTCAGTCAGTCAGAGACAGAGAGGGAGAGATCGACAGTCGGACAGAGAGAATCCCTGAGTGCTGTACATCATGTCTCTCGTTTTATGTTACATTATTCTACTTTGTGATTTTCTTGAAAGGAGATTTTTCGTAGAGGTCGTCCCGTAAATTTTTTTGTGACATTTTGTCTAACGACATTTGTTTAAGAATGAATCATGGAGTATTTGGTACATGATTTGCTTTAAGTAAATCAGTTACTTTATAAAGTAAGTGAAATTGTTTAAAAAGCGAATTTTGCAATGATTAGAATTCATCGAGAAATAAATCATGTAGCAGTTGTGGTACAGGAATAATCTAAAAGTAAATCATATGACGTCATATGAAGGATTTTTTAAAAAGGGAAAAAATTACACTTCCCGCATGCAGGCATTACGTTGCTCCGAAACGAGTTTATTTCAATGCCCACATATGAGGTTGGATTAGGAAAGAATCTTGAGGTACCTGGCACATGTGGATATTTAGCTTAATGCAAGCAGAAATTCATAGGCACAGTAGACTTTGAAGCGCCACCTTATTATGTGTTTACAGTATTACCGTTCAAAATGTAACCATTGTATCACAGGGTCTCATGAATTTGCAAGTGTTTCCAGTAAGTCTGATGTGTGGTTCAGAGCAAACAGTTATTGACAGGAGAACGAATGTGACTTCCTACCCTCTTTGGGGAAAGGATTCCCTTGAGATAAACCGAGACATTTCCAGGCTAAGTGTGAGAGATGAAACTGAGAAGTTAGATTTAGTTAATGGCTTCTCTCTCTCTCTCTCTCTCTCTCTCTCTCTCTCTCTCTCTCTCTCTCTCTCTCTCTCTCTCTCTCTCTCTCTCTCTCTCGTGAATGTTCATGGAAAGAGACGAGCACTACCGTATGCAATGGAAAGCCGTGTTATGTTAATTTACTCATAGATACATCTGTTGTGTCCGTATTGATTTTTTTTTTATAAATGCCCGAACACACATAAATCGTGTGATATATTCGCTTTAAGGATGTGCAGTATGTATTCACTTGGGTAGGCTCAGTGTTTCTACTAGAGATAACAGCAAACTTTTTACAAAATTATTTATTGCACATACTGTCTTGCCTTTTTCGTTTCAAGCTGTTTTCGAGATTTGCTATGATGTACCACCCTTTTACATTTGGCTGTTCGTGATTTTCTCCCAGCGTTAGGCGTGGAAGGTTTGTGTGTTCAGGTAGCGATGATCTGAATTTCATTTTGCCCTGGGTTTGGTATGAATTTGTCCACCAAAACGTGAAACCGATTGGGACTCAGAATTTCGAAATTGGGGTAAATGCGCAGCAGTCATATTTTGTGATAAAAGCTCTATGATTATTTTGCCCTGTTGATGCTGATGGATGAAGTGGTCGACGCCGTCAGATCCACAAAGTGCAGGACGTAATGAAATGGGACCCGGGGTTGATAACAAGATGTTAGTATGGAAACAAGAGGATCTCCTTAAGGTGCGTCCACACTGCAGTAAAACTTGTCACAAACGCACATCGGCAACTTACCTCATACATATCGCAGTCACGTTAACAACAGGCCAACGACCTAAGTGGAGAACGAACCTTTTGCAAATGCTGGGTAATCTTATGAAGCACTGGTCAAAACTACCAATAAGTCACCGACTTGTATTCAACCTGTTTGTGACGTGTTTGCGATGATCTCCGTACCAGTGTTTATGACAGTCATCTTTTGCCGTAGTGTGGACGCACCCCTAATCTATAAGGTAAAAGGTAACAGAAATCTCGAAGGTCAAAGGTAATGGTGCTGGGAGGCAAAAGTCACAAGATGCGATCCTGTTTAAAACGAAGACTAACTCCGCCGTGTTATTGTCGTCATCGCTAAGGACTTTCTTTCAGAGGATTGTCATTGGAAGGGAATGGCGGGGGTAAATCCTTCTCTGGCATCGGTTTCTCGTTTCGTTTTAGTTTTCTGTAAAAGAAAACTATTGTGCCGGTTTTGTCTGTCCGTCCGCACTTTATTCTGTCCGCACTTTTTCTGTCCGTCCTCAGATCTTAAAAACTACTAAGGTGAGGGGGCTGCAAATTGGTATGTTGATCATCCACCCTCCAATCTTCGAGCATACCAAATTGCAGCCCTCTAGCCTCGGTAGTTTTTATTTTATTTAAGGTTAAAGTTAGCCATAATCGAGCATCTGGCAACGATATAGGACAGGCCACCACCTGCCCGTGGGTAAAGTTTCATGGGCGGCGGTTCATACAGCATTATATCGAGACCACCGAAAGATAGTTCTGTTTTCGGTGGCCTTGATTATACGATGTATAGAAAACTTGATTGCGCCGACGAAACTTCTGTGCGTTATTTACTTGTTTGTGGCTGTTCCCCTTCTGCTGTAATGGCGAGGGAAATTAGGCCTCGGAAGGCCTTTCTCTGCTCTTGCTTATTGCCGGCTAGAGAAATGGTTCCTTAGGATTTTTTGCTGTTAGTGAATTATCTTCCAAGATTACGTTTGAGTATATATATATATATATATATATATATATATATATATATATATATATATATATATATATATATATATATATATATATATATACATACATACATACATACATACATACATACATACATACATACATACACACAGCTATTAAATTATGAATGCGGCAGTGGTTGCGTTGTTTTTGTACTTCTCTGGAAGCACCTCTTATGGGAAATGACAATGTTGAAAGATACGTTTAGCTGTATATCATGCAAAATATAGCGTATGTATGTATGTATGAATTTATCTGACCAGAGAGCAGACTCGGCCTTATATTTATTATTTGCCTCCTAAATATTTTCCGAAGTTATTTTTTATGTCTCGGAGAGGATTTTAAGCTTCTTACCTAAACTCTGAACTTTGACGAAAAACTTAAAAGTTCTTAGATGGCTGAGAACATTCGCTTTTAAACTTTTTTCCCTCGGGAATTTTCTCATGGATTTCTCGACGACGTTAGCGCTACGTTATTCACGGTTATTCATTTGTAATTTGCTGCGTTCTTCAGACTAGATCATTCGGAGAAAATCAGTGTTTCTTAATCTTATCCGAATTCATTCACAGTTAAGAAGAAATTAAGTGTTTTGTTACTTACTTTTTCTATTAATAAAAGGACAGGTTTGTCGTAAGAATGAATAGACAGTGAAATTGAAATTCTAATTAAATAATTTAAGCAATAATTTGGTTAATTATTTCCTGTCTTTGTTTTCTGAAAAAGAAAAACAAAATATTTTAAGTAATCGTAACTTTCTGAGTGACAGTCGAACCCTATTGATGGAAGTTTTCAAAGCTATAAGAACGGAATTATTGGAACATAAGCCTCTAAAACCAGTCTATTATCTTTGGGATTTTTAAAGCTCTCTGGTAACCATATTTTCCTGTAAATTTTATGAAACAATACCGAGGAATATTGGAGTTATATTTATAGTTTTTCTGTTAATTATGGAGAGGAAAATTAGAATTATATATAGGCTACCCTTAAAATGCATCTCTCAAAGTTTTTATAAAGACTCCAGATTGTAGATTTACCTAAATGATTATTGGAACCCTAGACCTGGCACTTCTTGATTCCGTGGGGTTATTGGATATATGTCAGCCTTCTAAAATATGTCCCTTCTGAAGGACATTAACAAAGCCAAAGATAATCCCAAATAATTTTAGATAATCCAAGTGATGTAAATAACTGTTGGAATATAACACTACGACGCTACCTTGTGCTACGCGAGGTTATTGTAGCGTTAGGCTAAAGCGCTATCCCCTTCTTAAGTCAATTATTATTATAGACGTCTTCAGAGTCTTCCCCGAGGGACGAGTGCTCTCTCTCTCTCTCTCTCTCTCTCTCTCTCTCTCTCTGACAAACTTTGAGGCTTTTTTAGACTTTTCCGTGGAGACTCATCAAAGGTGCGATTAAGATTCAGGTTTGTGATCCTTTTCAACTTAGCATAAAGTCTGAACGTCGAGGTAATTAGCGGAGGGGGAAGTGTGACATGAATTATTGGGTGGGGTTTCTTCGTCGAAGGAAGGGGAGGAAGATTCTCTCTCTCTCTCTCTCAAGGAAGGGGGAGGAAGATTCTCTCTCTCTCATATATATATATATATATATATATATATATATATATATATATATATATATATATATGTATATATATATATGTATATGTATATGTATATATGTATATGCACACACACACACATATATATATATCAGAAACGCAAGGAACCAGACCCGATTAAAATCTCAGGATGAGGAGGTAAAGTCATGTCTCTCGCATGTACAGGTTTATTTACCGACGTTTCACATCTCTTGATATATCCTCAAGGCTAGAAAAATTACTCATTTGATATAAATATATAAAACAAAGTTACTAATATACTACAAACGTTTTTTTTTTAAGTCTTAAAAATTAAAGCAATATTTTACACAATACCATAAAAGACACACGGAAGAATAAAAGAAACACCTACCAATGCAAGAGCTAAAAAGTGACTGAAAGAGAAATGGAGAAAATAGACATATGAAGCAGATCCAATAATTTTAATAAAATGTTTGTCCAAGCGGGTACCACAAACTTGTGAATGATTACGAATGTTGGACACTTCGGGTAAATATTCCCTCGAGAAGAAAAGGAAGTGTTTGTAGACCCTGTTGATACGGGTTTCCGTAGTTCGTTTTTTATTTTATTGGTTTTGGGGGGTGAGAGGGGTAAACTTTATTACGACTCATGTTGGGCAGTTGTTGTTGCTGTTTTTGCTGTTGTTAACCTGAGTAGGTCATTTTTGTTGTTGGTGGCAACTGGGAAATAGCTTAATTTTGTTGCTATGGAAAGTTTTGGTTTTGAAATGGCTGTACCAGCTGCTACTACTACTAATTCTGTTGCTGTTATTATTATTGGTATGATTACTTGTTCTTCTTCCGATATTAGTATTATTAATTATTCTCCTTTGAAAATCAGTAACATTACTTATTCTCCTTCGAACTTTTAACAAACATGACAAAGAGTCTTTCTTCTGAGGTAAATCGTTGGGGTTTGTCTTGCAGCCCAGACAGGCATCATACATGTCTACAGTATCATATATAAAATTTGGACTATGAGGGTTGTACAGTAATTATTATTATTATTATTATTATTATTATTATTATTATTATTATTATTATTATTATTATTATTATTATTATTTATAATCACTCCTGATGCACTCGCTTCGACCGTGAAAGGAAAATCTGGTGGACAGGAATAGGGTCAGAATAAGGTTGTTATCACGTAAGAAGAGTTCGGTTATTCAACTTTTAAACGGATGACCTCGATACCTGCTTTTTCCTTATTGGTGCTTCAACCCCTTACATTCCTTTTACTGTATCTCCATTCATATTCTTTCTTCCGTGTTAATTTTCACCTGCTTCTAACAATTGTTTCACAGGGAACTGCGAGTTTTCCTCCTGTTACACCTTCTAAACCTACTCTCAATTTTCCTTGCAGCGCTGAGTGAACTCATAGGTCCCAGCCCTTGGCCTTCGGCCTAAATTGTATATTCTGTCAATCTGTCTATAAATAA
>JANJGK010004184.1:27500-35000 GCA_039081455.1 Macrobrachium rosenbergii | reverse complement strand
AGTTTTCGAAGAATACGATTTGCCAAGAATACAGTTTTCGAAGAATACGATTTGCCAAGAATACAGTTCTCGAAGAATACGATTTGCCAAGAATGCAGTTTTCACAATGTAGTTCTCGGGGGATACAGTTTACGAAATGTAGTTTTTGAAGGGTAGCGTTTTCAAAAAAATAGTTTTCGAGGGATACAGTTTTTGAAAAATAGGTTTTGTAGGGTTCAGTTTTCGAAAAATGGTTTTTCGAAGGAATCCACTTTTGAAATAATAGTTTTCAAAGGATTCAATTTAAAAATATATATTTTTTGAAGGATTCATTTTTCAAAAAATAGTTTTTGAATGGTTCAGTTTTTAAAAAATAGCTTTTGAATTATTCATTTTCAATAAAAATCGTTTTTGAATGATTCAGTTTAAGAAAAACAATTTTCAAAGGATACAGTTTTCGAAAAATGGCTCTTTAAGCATTCAGTTTTCGAAAAAAAAGTGGATTTAAAAATATTTTGTTTTGAAAAATAGCTTTCGAAGGATTCAGTTTTTGAAGAACTGTTTTCAAACGATACAGTTTTCACAAAATAGTTTTCGAAGGAAACAATTTTCGAAAATGTTATTCGAAGGAATCATTTTTTGAAAAACTGTTTTTGAAGTATATAGTTTTCACAAAATAGTTTTCGAAGGAAATAGTTTTCGAAAAATGGTATTCGAAGGTTTCGGTTATTGATATAGTAGTTTTCAAGAGATATAGTTTCGAAAAATTGTTACTGAATGTTTCGGGTGTCGAAAAATTAATATTCGAAAGATTTAGTTTTCGAAAAAGTTTCCAAATGATTCAGTTTTCGAAAAAAACGGTATTCGAAGGATTCAGTTTTAAAAAAAATAGTATTCGAAGGATTCAGTTTTTGAAAAAGGTTTTTGAAGGATTCGGTTTTTGAAAAAAATAGTATTGGAAGGATTCAGTTTTTGAAAAACGGTTTTTGAAGGATTCAGTTTTCGAAAAAACAGTATTGGAAGGATTCAGTTTTTGAAAAATGGTTTTTGGAGGATTCATTTTTCGAAGAAATAGTATTCGAAGGATTCAGTTTTTGAAGGATTCAGTTTTCGAAAAAATAGTATTGGAAGGATTCAGTTTTTGAAAAATGGTTTTTGAAGGATTCAGTTTTCGAAAGAATAGTATTCGAAGGATTCAGTTTTTGAAGGATTCAGTTTTCGAAGGAATAGTATTGGAAGGATTCAGTTTTTGAAAAATGGTTTTTGAAGGATTCAGTTTTTGAAAGAATAGTATTGGAAGGATTCAGTTTTTGAAAGAATAGTATTGGAAGGATTCAGTTTTTGAAAAATGGTTTTGAAGGATTCAGTTTTCGAAAGAATAGTATTGGAAGGATTCAGTTTTTGAAAAATGGTTTTTGTAGGATTCAGTTTTCGGAAAAATAGTGTTCGAAGGATTCAGTTTTTGAAGGATACAGTTTTCGAAAAAATGTTTTCGAAGGATACAGTTTTCGAAAAATAGGGTTTGAATGATTAAGTTTCGAAAAAATAGGTTTTTGAATTAATCAATTAACGAAAATATTTTTCGAAGGATTCTGTTTTCGAAAAAATTGTTTCGAAGGATTCAGATTTCAAAAAATGGTTTTGCGAAGGATTAAGTTTTTGAAAAAAATATTTCTTTCAAAGGCTACAGTTTTTGAAGGATTTAATTTTTCAAAAAGGCTTTTGAAGGATACAGTTTCTGAAAAATAGTTTTTGAAGGATTCAGTTTTTGAAAAATAGCTTTCAAAGGATTAATTTTTCACGAAAATAGTTTTCGATGTATACAGTTTTCGTGAAATCGTTTTCGAAGGATAGTTTTCGAAAAATAGTTTCTGAAGGATTCAGTTTTCCAAAAAATAGTTTTCGATGGATACAGTTTTTGAAAAAATAGTTTTCGATGGATACAGCTGTCGAATAATGGTTTTTGAAGGATGCAGTTTTCTAAGAATACGGTTTTCAAAGGATAGTTTTAAAAGAATACATTTTTCAGACAATACATTTTTCGAAGGATACAGTTGTCTTCTGTGTTCCATATCCGATATTCACCAACGTCGAGGTTAAATCTTTTGGCGACGAAAAGTTCGACTTTCTCACGCATAAACGGGAGCAGTTGTCGTTCAAAGGTGAACAATGATGATGCCTTAACTTTTAACCGTGAGCGAAATATTGGCCGCCTATGTTCTCTTCGAAGACACTGAACCACTCGAACCGTACAGAACATATATCTGCATACAACACTTATGAACATCGAGCCGACAATGTCCATTTTTTTAATTCTGCCACATTAACGACTGATGAAGCCACACTCGATTCCTCCACGCCATTCCTTGAGAAACGGTTCCACGGGTCATTGCGGGATCTGAATGCAAATTTAAAGTAATCCGTTCGTTAGTTTTCGTAGAATTCTTTTAATAAATCGAAAGCAACACCCGCTTCCCTTCTCTACCTCAAACACAAATCATCAATTCTTTGGGTATGGTGTAATTTTGGGAAAAACAGTACTCGCACTTAGTAAGCTTTTTAAAAAAGGAACTTATTATTATCAGATGAAAAATATTATAGGAATAACCTTACGGGTAAATCATATTGCCCAAATATATTTCTCGGGATTGCATAATGCAACACTCATATTAATTATTTTTCTTTAGTTACCCAGCAGCTTAAGTCTCAGCAATTTTTCTCTCCCTGGTTTGGATTTGATGTTTTCTGCTGAAAATGATAAGGATTCACCTATGCAAGATATATGTATTAGTTTCGTAGGTAAAGTAACTTGGGATTTCATATGCACAGTTAAGAAGGTATCTAAGTCAGTAAAAGAACATCTTTGTTATGTTGTTACATTGGGTCTTAGTTAATTAAACGGTTATGAGACTGGACGTTGCAATATATAGGAAAAACTGAAAAGCTTAGTGGCTGATTTATTTGGCAAATAAATCAAACTTAATGTTTACTGTCTTGCTCACGCTAAAAAGAAGAATACTTAATAATAATAATAATAATAATAATAATAATAATAATAATATTAATATTATTATTATTATTTTTTTTAATAATAATAATAACTCTGAATACGACTGGAAACCTGACTAGAAACTGGGTACAACTGAAAATCAGATTGTAAAGGGATACAGTCACAAACCTGAGTGGAAACTGCATACAAGTAGAGATCTGAATGGAAACTGGATTTAACTGGAAATCTGATTGGAAACGATACAGCTGGAAACCCTATTGGAAACTGAATACAACTGGAAATCTGACTGGAAACTGGATGCAACTGGAAACCTTATTGGAAGCTGAATACAACTGGAAACTGAATGCAACTGGAAACTTTATTGGAAACTGAATACAACTGGAAATCTGACTGGAAACCGGTTGCAACTGGAAACCTGATTGGAAACTGAATACAACTGGAAATTTGACTGGAAACGGGATACAACTGGAAATCTGATTGAAAAGTGGATACAACTAGAAATCTGACTGGAAGCTGGATACAATTGGAAATCCAACCGGAAACTGGATACAACTGGAAGTCAGATTGCAAACGGGATACAACCGGAAACCTGAGTGGAAACTAGACGCAACTGGAAATCTAATTGGAAACTAGATACAATTTGAAATATGATTGGAAACTAGATACAATTTGAAATATGATTGGAAACGGGATACAACTAGAAATCTGAGTGGACACTAGATACAAGTGAAACCCCGATTGGAAACAAGTTACAACTGGAAATCTGACTGGAAACAGTGTATAACTGGAGGTCTGGCCAGAAACTGGGTACAGCTGGAAATCTGACGGGATAATGAGACAGTTTTAGCATAGCCAATTAAGGGCTTCTTAGCCGGGCACAAATTGCTAGAAGACACTTGACCATGAGAAGGCATATACAGGAATGCAATGTGATGGTTCTCCACAAAAAGGAATCACAGAAGTTCTCGAGATTATGGGTTCAAAGAGACCTCGTTTCAAGGAAGTTGAAAATTTTGAAGTGCCTCAGTTGATTAAATTAACCTAACAAATGATTAATTAGGGTCATTAGTCTTGAAGAGGACGTCATCTTTTAGTTTCCTCCCCAACTGTATAGAGGAATACTAACCCTTTCAAATCCCTCCTTTGCTTCAACATTTCGCCTCTCCCAATGATGTTTAGGTCAGGTTTGAATAATTTCGTTTATTTATTTGAGCAAAAAACGTTTATATTTCACATTTACCTACAATTTCTTGAGCGAAAAAATAACCTTGTGCGTACACTCGCACTCAAATAGCGTTCGTTTACTGTCTCCAATACTTGATCTGGAAAAAACTCCAACTTACACGAGCTGGTTAAATCAGCCTCACGAAACCTAGTACAGTACAATGTGGGATGTAAAAAGTGAAGTCAATAGCATTCGCATTTTGTTTTCTTAGTACTGTATCTGCAGTAACACGAGCGCCAGGTGACTTGTCGCATGTTTAGCCAAGCAGCCAATAGGGAGCCAGGGATCCACTGTAGCAAAAGAAATAGCTGTGGAGTTAACTCATACAAGACACTATTCATAGTCACGTGAATCTTCCTGATCGCTTGCCATACAGTCTTGTGGTAAGTCTGGCCGAGTGGAGACAACAGACTTCTTCTGCTGTTAGCGCACAACCAAGGTTTGTTTATCTCTAATGAAATGCCTAGACGGCTTTCGCTACACTGACATTCGACAAAAATTTGAATTATTTCAACCATTTTCTGTGTAGGAAGAGCTTCATCTGTTTCGAATTGAATGTTGAAATAATGCGTGACGTCTCCTGACTGAAAGGAATATCTTGTTTTTTCGTGTACTGTTGTATATTTAATTCGAACGTAGGTAGACTCAATGAAAGGAAGAAGTTCATGAAACATATTGCGATATTGTCCGATTGAAATCACTTGGGGGAGAGAACAGCGATTTCTATGTGATTTTTACGTTCTCCTTCCTGCTGTGAATTAAGAAATGCAGAATGAGGGGGTGGAGACGTAACGAAGGAAAAAATGGGAACTAAATCTGATAACATTTTGTGACATAGCTTCACCTTTGATAGTGACTGTTATCGGAATCAAGGAAAAAATAAGTAAATGAAAATAAAATATTTAAATTCCTAAAAATGTGAAAATACCTAGCAAAACCGGATGAAAGTAAATACTAAGTACTTTATTGCTATTATTATTAATACTGGAGAAACAAATTCACAGTTATGTATGGTTACAAATATATTTAAAGATAAACCTCTGCAGAGAGTTTTCGGGAATCTGTTTGAGCAGAATCTCGAAAGCTCTCCATTGTTTCTCCATTTGAACACTCATGCTACCATGAGTATTTTTTAATCTTTATTATTATTATTATTGTTTTTTCAAGTTTACTGCATTCTGCCAGCAACACGCCGATGTTTGTCAACTTGGAGAGGAAATTAGGTTGCAAAATGGAAAGTTTTATTCTCGATGAATACACTACATCAGTTACAGAGTAGGTTGGTAACTGAAATCGGGAGTTCATCTTCCTTCAAGAGAAAGTCGTCTTCATTGTCGGTCAACACTGAAGAAGACTGTCTCCTGGAGGATAACTCCACGGACGATGAACTACTGATTTCAGTTACCATCCTACTCTGTAACTGATGTAGTGTATTCGTCGGCAGTAAAACTATCCATTTTGCAACCTGCTTTCCTCTCCAGGTATGACGAACATCGGCGTGTTACTGGCAGAATGCAGTAACCTTGAAAAATCAATTATCAGAAAAATAGAGAAAACTCTGTACAAACTAAATGCCGCTGATGCAGCTCTCACCTTCAACACCACATGTTTAAAAGAGGGTCTACTACCTATTATTATTATTATTATTATTATTATTATTATTATTATTATTATTATTATTATTATTATTATTAAGTATTTTGTCGTTCATACATATCTAAACCTAACGTTATGGATGGGGAGATAATAATAGAAATAGCTTGAACTTCTTCAACGTGTAAAATTTCATTTTTAAAATTACAGACAAGTCGCACAGCTGTAGCAATTTCAATACTGTATTAACCTCGTTCGTTAGATTTGCACTTACATTAACTTGTCACTTTTCGATGCCAGTTTTGAATTTAATGAATGATTAGGCAGTAACTGAAGAAGTGGGTAGGAGAAAATCAGAGAATAAAAGTTGAAAGCTCAAAGGTCAGAGTTCCCATAAGCGCCACACTTTATCAGACCTAATAACCCGTGCTGGCATAACGCCAGTTTAATCCAAACCAACTGACATAAACTTAGATACAAATTGAAACATTGTGGCAAACTTCACACGACAAAATATGACAGATCGTGACTTTATTTATATAAAGATTAAAGAGTCTAAAAGTGACGTTGAAATTCCTCCCACAGAAAATGACATTATAGTTTCTCGCAAATTTCAACTTGTCCCGTCCCTAGGAAAAGCAAATACGAGTACATGGCTGGAAGTTGCCTTGAGATAAATGTATTTTCAAGATTTGCCAAGATAAATACCGATGGTCATTAGGGAACGAGAGGAGATAACTGGGCGATTTTAAATCCTTCATCTTTCTACTCATAATCCTGGGGACGTTCCTCAAGAATAAGCGCATACTTCGTAAGAGTCTTTGAGACTACGCAATCTTTTGGTATGGTTCACTTCTTGATAGCTATCCTAAGGGTGCATCCTCGCTATGGTTAAACATATTGTAAACACACGCCGGCAACTTCTCACATAAATATCACATGTTGAAAATAAATCGACGGCCGTAAGTCGAGAACGAACTTTTGGCAAATGCTGGATAATCATATAAAGCACCGGTCCATACCAAAAAGTTGTTGATTTGTACCCAGCCTGTTTGTGATGTGTGCAGTGAAAGGCCGACGTGTGCCAGACACGTGGATGGATTCTACGGAGTGCTCCAGGAAAACTTGATATATTGATCCTCGAAAAAGTTTCTTAATATTGTCACTTCGCGACAGCCAGTATAGTTACAAGGATCGCATGAGATTTTGGAAACCCTTTTGGGATCTAACAAGTTAAGTCCATGTCCATTATTGATTAATAATATGATTCTGCACATATTCAGTTTAGCTTTGGCTCTGCCCTTAACATTACCGATTCGCCTGCGTAAAGAAACTTCATTGCTTTGGTGTCAAGGGGCTGCGTAGTTTCATTCAGTCATAGTTTTTCTATGTATATTTTAAGTGAGCAACAGCCGAAAGTTTTATAAGAGGAGGTTTTAATGGTTGTAGCACTATCATGTCTGGTCCTCCACTAGGGAGTGCAGTTTTTTAACTCGAGACTTCAGTGTTGCCTTTGAAAGTTAGATAAAGTAGCATGCATATGACAAAATAATTGTGTTGCAGGTATTAACTCTCCTTAAATGTATTATGAAGTTACGGCCAGCCTTAACTGAAACTTGATCGGTACATGTTAATAAGCCGATTTTCATAATGTGGTTTCTTTCATACATTGCCTATGCACAGGTAAGTCGTG